>CANXYC010883273.1:0-31240 GCA_948193065.1 Aleurites moluccanus | reverse complement strand
ATATATATATATATATATATATATATATATAATTTTTTTCCTTCTCTATCTACCTAATATGAACTTTAAACCTAATTAATTTGAGACTTAACTATATTAATTAATTAATCTCCGCTGTAATAGTGAAAAATAAGTGGATTTTTTTTGAAAAAGTGATATTTTGTAAATGTATTTATTTATAAAATAATACCCTATAAATTTCAATATTTGGTAAATATAAATAAGTGAAATTTTTTGTAAACAATAGTTATATTTTGAAGAGAGAGAAAATGTAAGTGATTTTTGAAATTTAAAATTTTGGATGTCCACAATTTACCAAAATCACCTGGTTTAAAGATCATAAATTTGCAAAATAATACACTACAAATCTCAATATTTTGTAAAAAATCAAAAATTTTATAAAAATGAGTGATATTTTTTAAATTAAATCATTTACAAAATAATACATTAAAATGCCTAATATTTTATAAATAAGTGAAATTTTTTGCAAAAATTAGTAACATTTTCTAAAATGGTTCATTTATAAAATAATAAACTAAAAAAATAAATTATTTTGAAAAAAGTGTAAAATTTTTAAATAAATAGCTGATATTTTTTAAATTCATCAATTTACAACATAACAAACTATAAACCCCAATATTTTGTAAAAATATAAAAAATAAAAATTATAAAAATGAGAGATATTTTGTAAATGAAGTTATTTATAAAATAATATATTAAAATCCCCAATATTTTATAAATAAGTGAAAATTTTTGCAAAGAATAGTAACATTTTATAAAGTGGTTCATATACAAAATAATACAATACATACCCCAATATTTATGCAAAAAATGAAAAATTTTGTAAAGATTGATAATATTTTATAAATCCTTTCATTAATAAAATAATATACTACAAAACACAATATTTTGCAAAAAAGTGAAAATCTTTATAAATATTAGTAATATTTTATAAATCCTTTCATTCACAAATAATATACTACAAAACCCAATATTTTGCAAAAAAAAGTGAAAAATTTTATAAAACTTGATAATATTTTGTAAATCTTTACATTAAACTAGCTAATATGAATTTGAAACCTAATTAATTTAAGGGTTAACTATATTAATTAAGTAATCTCCTCTATAATAGTGGAAAATAAGTGGAATTTTTTTTTAAAAAAGTGATATTTTGTAAATGTCTTTATTTATAAAATTATACCCTATAAATTTCAATATTTGGTAAATATAAATAAATGAAAATTTTTGTAACAAATGGTTATATTTTGAGGAGAGAGAAAATGTAAGTGACTTTTGAAATTTAAAATACTGTATGTCCACAATTTACCAGGTGATTTTTGAAAATCACCTGCTCATTCGATGATTGTTTCTGGAAATTCAATTTTTGTCTATCTTAAAATCACCAGGTCATAAGATTTTTTCTTGAAATCACCGTATTACCTGGTGATTATCTCTGCCACTTAACACCTCATTTTTTTAACCTGCAAAATAATTAATATTTTGTAAATTAATTATTGTACAAAATAATACACTAAAATAAGTATTTTGTACAAAAGTTTAAAATTGTTAAACAAATTGCTGATATTTTTTAAATTCATCAATTTACAAAATAATAAACTACAAATCTCAATATTTTTTTAAAAAAATAAACAAATTATAAAAATGAGTGACATTTTGTAAATGAAGTTATTTATAAAATAATACACTAAAATTCCCGATATTTTATAAATAAGTGAAAATTTTTGTAAAAATTAGTGACATTTTATAAAGTGGTTAATTTATAAAATAATACACTATATACCCCAATATTTATATAAAAAATGAAAAATTTTGTAAAGATTGATAATAGTTTATAAATCTTTTCATTAATAAAATAATATACTATAAAACACAATATTCTGCAAAAAAATTATTTAATTTTGTAAAGATTAATAATATTTTGTAAATCCTTTTATTCATAAAATAATATACTACAAAACTCAATATTTTGCAAAAAAAAAAAGGAAAAATTCTGTAAAAATTAGTAATATTTTATAAATCTTTACATTAATAAAAAAAAAAAAATACACAACAAAACCTAAGATTTTACAAAAAAAAGTGAAATTTTTTTTACAAATAGATGCTATTTTTGTAAAGTCTTTCATTTACAAAATTTTACAATATAAATCCTAATATTTTGTAAAAAATTGCAAAATTTTGTAAAAATGGTTTATATTTTGTAAATCGTATAATTTACAAAATATTATACTAAAAATCCCAATATTTTATAAAAAATTGCAAAATTTTGTAAAATTGCTTATATTATGTAAATCGTACAATTTACAAAATATTACACTGCAAATCCCAATATTTTGTAAAAAATTGCAAAATTTTATAAAATTACTTTTATTTTATAAATCGTACAATTTACAAAATATTACACTACATATCCCAATATTTTGTAAAAAAATGTAAAATTTTGTAAAATTAGCTTATACTTTGTAAATCGTATAATTTACAAAATATTTCACTACAAATCCCAATAGTTTGTAAAAAAATGAAAAATTTTGTAAAAATGACTTATATTTTATAAATCGTACAATTTATAAAATTTTACACTACAAATCTCAATATTTTGTAAAAAAGTGCACAATTTTGTAAAATTGGTTTATACTTTGTAAATCGTACAATTTACAAAATATTTCACTACAAATCCCAATAGTTTGTAAAAAAATGAAAAATTTTATAAAAATGGCTTATATTTTATAAATCGTACAATTTACAAAATTTTACACTACAAATCTCAATATTTTGTAAAAAAGTATAAAATTTTGTAAAATTGGCTTATACTTTGTAAATCGTACAATTTACAAAATATTTCACTACAAATCCCAATATTTTGTAAAAAAATGTAAAATTTTATAAAAATGTCTTATATTTTGTAAATCGTATAATTTACAAAATTTTATACTACAAATCCCAATATTTTGTAAAAAAGTGCAAAATTTTATAAAATTGACTTATACTTTGTAAATCGTACAATTTACAAAATATTTCACTACAAATCCCAATATTTTGTAAAAAAAAAACAAAATTTTGTAAAAATAGCTTATATTTTATCAATCGTACAATTTACAAAATATTACACTACAAATCCCAATATTTTGTAAAAAAATATAAAATTTTGTAAAAATAGTTTATATTTTGTAAAACGTACGATTTACAAATTATTACACTATAAATCCCAATATTTTATAAAAAAGTGCAAAATTTTTTAAATTTGCTTATATTTTGTAAATCGTACGATTTACAAAATATTATATTATAAATCCCAATATTTTTTAAAAAAGTGAAAAATTTTGTAAAAATGACTTATATTTTATAAATTGTACGATTTATAAAAATAATACATTGCATACCCTAATATTTTGTAAAAATATATAAAATTTTATAAAAATGACTTTTATTTTGTAAATTTTATGATTTACAATATATTACACTATAAATTCTAATATTTTGTAAAAAAATATCAAATTTTGTAAAAATTACTTAAATTTTATAAATTGATTGATTTAATATTTTTAATTTCCTTAAATTTTTTATTCCTTTTATATTATTACTACTTTTTAATTAATAAAAATATTTCAAAATTTTTTTCACATTATAATTTGGGAAAAAATATACCAAATTAGTGACATTTTAGGGTTTAATTTTTTAATTCTTATTATTACTAATTTATAAATTTCCTGAAAAATAATTTTTTTTTTGAATTATTATTACTTTTTAAATTAAAAAAATATTTTACATTATTGTTTCAAATTATAATTTGTCCAAAATTATTTCAACTTACAATTTTTTAAAAAAATTCATATTTTCATATTATTGCTAATTTTTTTTTCCTTCATATAATAATTATTACTAAATTGGTTAAATTAAAAAAAAAATCTATAATCATCTAAAATAAAAAAAAAAATTAGTTTAATTTTTTCAATAATCTCATGTAAAATATTACAAATTATCATTTATAACTTGAAGAAAAAATATTTTTTTCATTTTTTATATTATTACTTGTTTTTTCGTAAAACATATTCAGAGTTATTATTTATAATTTGAGGAAAAATATTTTTTTCAATTTTTAATAATATTACTAATTTTTTTCTACATAAAATTATTCCAACTTATTATTTACAATTTTGAGGAAAAATGTTTTTTCATTTTTACTATAATTAATTTTTCTTCATAAAATAATTATTACTAAAAAAAAATTAATTATTATTTTATTATATATTCATTTATTAATTTATTTTATATTCATTTCTACTCAATACATAGTTTACTATATACTTTGGAGGGAAATAAATTCTAGGTTGAATATTTGGTCGGGAAAGTCTCTAAAATATTTACAAATTGTAATTATGAGTTGCCCATAAATTTTTACTATAGACAATATATTATGGCTATATACAAATCAAGTAAACGGTTACTTGAAGTAACCATAGAAAATTCCTATATTCTATTGTGGTACTTCCTGATATTGGGTTTAGCATACATTGATAATTTTAAAGATTATAAGAATATTGTTGTCTTCTAAATGGAAAATGCCAATTTTAGGGTAATTTTTCAGGTTTCAAAACTCTGTACCTTGCTTTTGAAATCAATTCAAAGTATTAGTTCTCAAGGTTGGGATGTTCTTGTTCCTGGAGATGCTCAAGGGACATTTTTTCTGGTATGGTCATTGGTAACTTTTTAATTAGAAGGTCATCAAAACAAATATAATAACATTATGCGATTTATTTGGATAGTCTGAAAATAGTGAAACGTCATTCTTGTTTTAAAAAAAGCTAAATTCGATGCCATTGATCTGTTGCAGCCAATAAAGAATTATAAAAGAAAAATAAAGGATGCCACGAAGTTATTATTGTTAATTTTTTAAGAATAAGTTATATTTAGGCTTTATTTCGCATAAAATAATTTTCTTAAAACCATTTTCTGCATTTTCTAGTGTTTGAGCACTTAGAAAAACATTTTCCTTTGAGCGCTTAGAAAAACATTTTCCTGCTTAAATGGAAAACTAAAGTCTTCTTTAGTTATGAAACATAAATGCTATTTTTTAGAAAATTATTTAAAAAAATAGAAAATTGAAATTTAGTGTTTAGTTATCAAAATTTTTTAAATGAAAAATTTGGAAACAATATTTTAAGTTTTCTAAAAATATACTATAATATGAAAAATTACATTATAATATTTTTCACTCTCTTTTAAAATAAATATTTATGAAAAATAATAGTTATATATTTAATATAAAAAAAGAATCTTAAAAATAAAATAGAAAAAACTTTAAATAGAAAGATATCTTACCATATATTTTTTTTTTTTCTGATTTTCAATTTGGAAAATGAAAATATAAAAAATTTGGGAAATAAAAATAAAAATGAAAAATGAAAAATGAAAAATATTTTCATAACTAAATAAGTTCTAAGGAATTTTTTTTTAAGGAAAATGACTTCCTATTTTCAAAAGAGAAAAATCGAAGTGAAATTTATTTTCCTAATTTTGACAAATTTATTATAGTGAAAGAAAAATATATAAATACATATTTATTAATTCACTGATAATAGGTGATCACCATCACTGACAACCGATGACTACCACTAGTCGTTGGCAAATATAAAAAATAATCACATTTTATATATTTTTCTCATATTTAATAGTAAATTGAAAAATATGAAATTTTTTATAGGACTAAATATTTTTAAATTCTTATAAATTGAAATATTTAATATTTTACAATTAATTTTCAATATCACAACCAAACAACATAAAATAAGTGATTTGGAAAATAATTTCTTGAAAAATAAAAATATTTTGCAGAGACAATTTATTTTTTGCGAAACAAACTTAAGGCTTCAGTACAATAATGCGACTGATTTATGGCGACCAATCAATCAATGGCATCAATTCTTTCTTAATTTGAAGCTGCTTAATGTTAGATTCAGGTGTCAATAAATTTCTATTTACTTGAAGGAAGAAAGAGAAGAGGAAGTAGAGTAAAAAATTAAATTAGGTAGTTACTACAGAAAAATCAAATTTCTGAGTTCTCAAGTCCCAAATTAAGTGAAACATCGAAGTTCCTTAGGCATTAATCCTATATATAACAGGCTCGGGATATGCCCATTTTCTTCTATTTTAGTTGAGATTTCATTATTTTAAAATAATAAACAAGGTTGGTTCATCAAAAAGCCAAAGAGTAACAGTTTACAGGTCTGCATGGCCGCAAAAGCCAAAAGTTTTCTTCATATGGCAGAGAACTTGCTCTGAGGTGAATGCATTAAAAAAGTTACCATAGAATATAGATTGTGGATAATCTTGTGTTGAGAAAGAGAAATAACTCTTTTTTTCATGATGTATTCAATCATTTGTACAGTGGTTCTATTTATACACATATTATAATCCAAAATTAGGAAAGAACAAACAAGGAAAGATAAAATTTCTCCTATAATTATGCTATGAGATTTGAAAATATTTGCAAGTCAACACTCCTCTTCAAGTTGGTGTATAGATATTGCACATACCCAATTTGAAAACTAAGTTGTGGAACTGTTTACTATTCAGTCATTTAGTGAGCATATCCGCAATTTAATTGTCTGAAATTACATGATTGAGTTTCAGCACGCCCTGCATAAATTTCTTCTTTATGAAGTGTCGATCAATCTTAATATGTTTCGTTTGATCATACTAAACTGGATTGTGAGCAATCCAATAACAGACTTACTATCGCTGAATAAGGATAAATCATGTTTCTCTACCAATTGCAGTTCCTTTATAATATTCCTTAACCAAAATAACTTACAAATATCCTAAGTTATTACTTTGTATTCTGCTTTAGCACTTGAGCGAACCACTACATTATATTTCTTACTTCTCCAAATAACTAGGTTTCCACCCATAAAATTACAATAGCCAGATGTTGGTCTTCTATCGTCAAGGGGACCTAGCCAAATCAGCAACCATATATACTTCCAATTTTAGTGGCCATGCTTAGAGAATAGTAATCATTTTTTTTGTTCAACCTTTAGGCATCTCAAGATATGAAACACTGTTTCAAGATGAAAGTTGCAGGGATCATGCATAAGTTGACTAACAACAATTACATCATAGGCTATATCAGGTCTAGTATGTGAAAGATAAATCAATCTTCCTACTAACCTCTAGTATCTTCTTAATTTCATTGGACCACCCAAGTCAGCTTGTAATTTATGCTTAGCCTCAATAGGAGAATCTGTAGGTTTACACCCCAACATGTCAGTTTCTTCTAGCAGATCCAATATATACTTCCTTTGAGAAATTAAGATTCCTTACTCCTATTAACCTTTGTACCAATGAAATATCACAACTTCCCCAAATCCTTAATTTTATACTCTTTAACCAACAACTTCTTCATACAGAAAATTTCTTCCTTATTATTTCCAGTTACAACCATATTATTAACATAGACAATTAGCAGAGTGAACTTCCCATTAGAGTACATAATAAACAAGGTATGATCAATATTACTTTGAAATACCCAAATGAAATCATAGCCTTACTGAATGTATCAAACCTTGCCCTAGGTGATTGTTTTATCTCATATAATGTTTTCTTCAATTTGCATACCTTCCCTTTTGTCTTCTCGTTATTAAAGTCTGGAGGTATTTTTATGTACACTTCTTCCTCTAATTCTCCATGTAAAAAGCATTTTTTTACATCAAACTGATGTAGATTCCAATTAAGGTTAGCTGCACATAATAACAAGACTCTGATGGTATTAATTTTTGCAACAGGCAAGAAAGTCTCTTGGTAGTCTACCCCATAAGTCCGAGTAAAGCCTTTACTACCAATCTGGTTTTATACCTCTAAATTGATCCATCTGCATTTTGTTTTACAGTGAATATGATGTAGACATTCAAGTCCTGAAGTTTATGGGCTAGTTTGACCATACAAAATGGTCAAAGTTAAAGAAATGAGTCGCTTGAGGTGTTTAGTTTTGGGCTTGATATGAGCCTAATCCAATGAAAAACGAAGTAACGAATCCAAATAATTGCCTTTAGCAATGATTGACGGCGTATTTTGGTCAAATTCCTTCATCTTTTCTTATTCATTTTTGGTAACTTTTATTTTCTTATTTTGTTTTAATAGAAAATTTGTTTTAGAGCTCCTTTTAAAGCATTATATTCGTCATATTTTATTCTCTTATTTATGTAAATCTGGTGATTTATTTCTTTTTTGGAATAAATTGCCATATTAGACAATTAGGATTTTTTGGAGACTATTCCCTATATATAGTCATTTAAACTTTAGGGTTGAGATAGCTTTTGATTGAATTAAAATAACTTTTTTGCATGAAAGTTGTTTCTTCCAATTTTCGGTATTCTTTTGAATTAACGAATTTTGATGCCTATTAGTTTGGTATTCATCTAGAATCAACAGACTCTTAGAAGGCTTTCGCTTCATTAAAATACCATTTGCATCCAACTAGTTTCTTCCCAAATGAAGAAGTGACAAGCTCCCAAATTTTTTTTTTTTTTTTTTTTTTTTATCAAGGCTTTCATTTGTTCCATCACTATTTCTTTCCATTTTTCATCACGGACTGCTTTTTGCCAATCTTGTGGAATAGAAACAAAAGATATAGATGATATAAAGGCTTTATAGGAGGGAGACAAAGAGTCATAAGAAACAAATTTAGAATTGGGGTATTTAGTATATACTCTTACTCCTTTTCTGATAGTTATGGGAACATCAATATCATTAGTTATAGGCTCAGAATTAGAATAATCAAGATTTACAAAATCAAAGTCAGGAGTTAAAGAAGACTCACCACATATGGTTTTAGGAACTGATTGCAGAGATGACATGAGATCATGTATAACATGTGTGATGGTGTGAGGCCTCACCCGAGTGCCTCGTCTGGTCCTCTTGGAATCAGAATACTCATTTGGGTGATTTCTCATGATTGAGGCGACATTCACACCCTTTTTGTGAATTACACTTTGATTTTGATTTTTGAAAATGGATTGGAGATTTGCCACCTTAAGTTATTTTTGTTGGGAAAATTTAAGGTAAAAACCCATTTGTGACTTCAAATTTATCCCAAAGGAAAATGCACTAGATTTTCGAACTAAGTTTGATTTGAGGACTAGGTTTTCAGTTGAATTTGACATGTAATTTTAAATTTGACTTAAAGCAATTTTTTATGAACAACTAAAGAATGACATATAAAATAAATGAATAAATAAATAAAACAATAAAAGAAATAAAGCATTTTAAAGTAAAGAAAACAATAAAGTAAATTAAATATTACAACTAAAAATCTCAAAATAGAGGGATATTTACTCTAGCCCTTATGGGTTCTGGATTAATCACACATTCCCCAAAAGTCTAATTTTAAAGAAAATAAAACAAGCAAATAAGCAATGTAAATTGGAAAAAAAAAATAGTTTTCTAACATTTTTGGATTTGTAACTTTGAAATAGCTTGCTTGCGTATCTCTTAGAATATGAATCAAAACCCACACAGTTCTTCCTTCGTGCGAGAGAGTTGGTATGATTTTATACCCAATTTTATCATATTTCGTTCTTTATTTTGATGCTTTACCAAATCAAAGAAAGGGAGAAAGGAGACATATTTAAGAATTCTTAAGCAAAATTAAAAAAAGAAAGAAAGAAAAGACCAAGTTTAGGAATATGTTCCTTTTTCATTGCTCTTTGAGGAGGCGGCGGTCGAAGTGCCTTTCTGAAACGGAGTTCCACCTTGTGAAACTATTTGAGGAAGGAGAGGCGATCAAACCGCTTTTTCGGAGTGAAATTCCTTTTCGACTTAACAATTTTCTTAGAAAAAAATCCATATTAATTTTTTAGATTAATTAAAAATTAATTTTGAGGCTCCACATGCCCCGATTTTGTCAATCTTTAGATCAAAAGAACTAAAAAAATAAGAAAGATAGGTAAAAGAGAGAGAAAAAATAAATTAATTGGCGAAAACTCAACCTAAAATAATTTCGGGATCTAAAACTAGGTGATAGAGGCTCTCTATTTATTATAGAGAATTGGGGGGGTCAGGTTTCATCATTTTCCTATGTGGGATTGATGAGAATGTGCTAAAAAAATGAAGCTGCCATGGGCATGAAGGAGAAGTGTCACCAAAGGAGGGTGGTGGCGCCGCCCCCTAGGAGGGCGACAGTAAGGCCTAAAGGGGCAACAACATTGGCTGCCTAGAGTGGCAACCCAAGCTGCCTCCCCCAAGCCAAGGCGGCGGTGCCCTCTAGGGAGGGCGATAATGTCTCTCCCTTGGGGTGGTAACGAGGGCTCGAGCCAACTCTAATGTCTTCTGAGTCCGTCTATGAATGGCACGGATTTCGATTAGTGTCGTTCGGCTTGACACAAGGTTGAAGAGTATAAAAAAAATTAGTGTTCACAGCTGCCCCCATCACAATTGTCCATTTTGAATATCAGACGTGATGTTAGTGAATTGGGTCGTTTTTGTCTGTTTGAAACAAAATAAATATTTTTTGGGTGCACTTTGAAGTATTTGGAGATATACGGGTCTAATCTACCAAGCTTTGGTCAACTTTTAATATTTTTGATATTTTTTATTTTTGATGTTTTCTGCAAAACAGGAGCATCCTAGGTCGGATTTGGGCAAATGTTAGCTCTATGGATAGAAAAAAAATCATACGGATGTAATAAAATTGATGAAACTTCATTCTAACATGAAATTGTCTGAAATTGTATCTTTCCTTGTTTCCGGCCAAGTTAAGGACATGATGGTCATTTTTGAAATTTTCAAAATCTATAAATAAGGGGTGAGGTTCTATCTTTTCTTTCACTCTCATCATTCTCTCTCTAGTTTTCTCTCTCTAAAAGCTTTTCCTTCTTCTTTTATGGCTTCGACTTCGGGTAGTGCTGCTAGCAATAGGGGACATCATAACTATGAGGCCCCACGGGACAATCCAGATCCTGAAAATTTGTTGCAGGAGCCAGAACCACATGTCTTTGGGACAACAGCATTGAGGTATTTTTTTTTCATTTCTTTTTTTTTCATTATTCATTTTTCTTTTTTTATTTTCTTTTTCTTTTTTCTTTCTTTTCTTTTCTTATTTAAATGCATAAAGACAACCATGCTTAGAAACAGAGGTGCTAGGTGGAATTTAGCTTATCTGGCAAATGCTTTATCAGCCAAAACCCTGGTAAAGCCCTTACTAGAGCACACTAGCTTTGCATCTTTTCTGAAAATCAAGACATCCCCTGAGAGCAATGTATCCCTGATTAAGGCACTAGCTGAGCAGTGGTGGGATACCACCAATACTTTTTATTTTCCATGTGAGGAGCTGACAGTTACTCCAATTGACCTGTTGATGATGACTGGTCTTCATTTCGGGACTCGTCACTTAGATCTTTGCTATGACTAGAGGACCACTTTTACTCCTAAGGATTTGGCTCAGCTCATAGGTCAGGATCCTCTTCGGGATCATATATCGG
Organism: Aleurites moluccanus; assembly: GCA_948193065.1. Lineage (NCBI taxonomy): Eukaryota > Viridiplantae > Streptophyta > Magnoliopsida > Malpighiales > Euphorbiaceae > Aleurites > Aleurites moluccanus. Next base: position 19,748 of record CANXYC010883273.1, on the reverse strand, counting down.
TGCCCTGCACTTGGTTTCAAGCTCTTTTAAAAGAGATGGAGCCTTTTATAGAAGAGATATTTGATGATGAGATTATACCCAGATTGATGATGCTGATTTTGATGGGATGCACATTTGGCCATACTCGTCGAGACACTGTTAATATGAATATACTGTTGGGTCTGATGGACCAAACTCTGCTGAGTGAGTATGATTAGGTTGGCGCTATTCTGAGCACTATGTATCGAGATATGTTTGATCTGTCTTGGGGAAATTTCAATTCTTACGGAGGGACTTACTTCATCCGGGAGGTACGCTCTGCACCTTTTATTTGATTTTTTGCTTAGTCTTTCTGCTTGAATGTTTGAATTAGGTATGGGCTTACAAACACTTTCTAATGCTTGCCCCTACTCTCAGTAGCCCTAGGCTAGATGTATTCCCTGTTGGTATCTAGTCAAACAAGGAATACTAGACCAGTTCAAATTTGTGTGAGTTCAGGATGATTTGAGCATTTTTTGGCAGCCTTGATACCTTTTAGGAACTTTTTGACTTTATTTTTGCTCATATTTCATACTCTTTATTCACAACAATCATTTTTTGTAGGTTCAGTTGAAACCTTATGTCAACAAGATACAACTGATGCCCGAAGAGCTTGATCTATACACCACCCTAGTTTATTCTCGACTGTTGCTTTGTTCTCCACATCACAAGCTGTACTACTTAGGAGAAAGGATCAGAGTTTAGTCTATCAGTAGGTGGATGGTCCCAGTGCATCCACCAATTGTCATGAGATGGGATATGGACATTCGGGCGTTGGACGAGGCTTATAATGGCCTTCTAATTAATACATATGTGAGTCATCAAGATGACTATGTGACATTCTGTCATACCCATCTAATGGGCTCTGTTGGTTATCCATATAGGCATTTGGAGTGCTCATCTAATGTTGTAGGACCTTCTTTTATCAGACCTATCCCAGTACATAGTGTGGGTGTATTTGTGGGTCCTTCTTCAGTTGATCTCAGTATCGGCCCCGAGATCCAGACTAATTTTGACAGGGTCCCTTTGGGTCCTAATTACTGGCTTACTGTGGATATTTCTTATAATAATGGCACTAGTGAGATGCAAATATACCATGTTCCAAATGTGGTCCATCCTTTGAAACTGATTTTTCCTGACAATCCCGAGATATGTTCATGTTTAGTTTTTGGTTTTACTTTTGGAAATGATCCTTAGCAAAGCATTTCTGATCTCATCATCTCATTCCTGCAAATTACTATTAAGTGGGCCCGTGATAATTACCGAATAGGGCGTAGAATGGAGCAAGCTTTAGCAGGCATGCTAACCTGTCTTGAGTATCAAGCTAACAGATCTCGTCCACCAGAAATACCCCCATCGGCGTTGCTAGAGAGACTAGTAACTCGCCTGAGCTTTTTCTTTTCTTGTTTTTGCTTTTGCAGTTTTTTTTTTTTTTGAAATTATGATGTATGGATGATATTATATACGTATGGTGTTATGTATGTGTGAAATTTTATGACTTTTCTACTAGACTTTCCCTGTAATGAATGCAAACTTATACATTGAAGTGAAATGTTATGCAATTTTATATCTAAAAATGCAACTAAATGAAATCAAATGCACTAAAATGCCATAAAATGCCTTAAAATGCCTCATGGGACCCTAATTTTTCAAATTTTAGCAAATTTATGCTAATGTCTGCTCAGTAAGAGGCATTGCCGCCGACCATAAGAGGCAGTGCCGCTAGCCATTGGGGGTGTTGCCACCCCTACACTTGGCAGTGCCACCCACAGTGGGTGGCGGCATTGCACTATTCTAGCACACTTTAGCCCGTATTCAACGTTTTTTCTATAAAAGATGCTCCCCTTCTTCTTAAAAAGTCACTCTGACTTTTTGCCACTTTATTCGACACATTTTTTTTTTTTTTTTTCATTTTTTTCAACTCAAAAAAGAGCTAGATTATAGCCATCATATGTTTTTGTGGACTAAAAACCTGGACAAGGTCAAGAAAATTAATTTGGGTAAGTATGGGGTCAATTCTATTTTAACCCAAAGAGGTATGAAAGTGGACTGGGACTTTCTTAAGGCTTGTCTAAGATTTTGGGACCCTATGGACCATGTGTTCTGATTTGGGGCTAGTATAAATGAGATGTGCCCCACTTTTGAGGAATTTAGTGCCATCCTTGATAGCAACCCAGATGCTGCTCTAGTTATTCCCAAATACCGAGTAGTGTATTTTCACTCTTTCATGAGGCTTCTCGGGTTGAGGCATGAACTATCCAGCTCTATGGTGGTGGAGGGTTAAATTAATCTGACTGCCATCATGGCGAAATTCTAGTATCCAGAAGATCTTGGAGACAGGCTAAGACAGAAGTGTAGGATGATTGCCTTGGTTTTATGTTTGATTGCTGGATGCCTATTCTTCAGTTCACCTGGCTGGGGAGATATCCAAGTGGTGGAGCTGATTACTCAGATGGAGCGAGACTCTACTATTGATGGTTTGATTTTGGCAGAGACCTTGCATAGTCTAGATGGCAACTAAAGTTGAAAGACCCTGGTCAGTTAGCCTAGTCATACTATAAGTAAAAAAAAAAACACTTTATAGTTCCTCTTTTCTTCTTATTCTTATTCAGGTTTCTTTTTCCAATCACTCCTTATTCCTTTCATGTTTGGCTTAGGGATCATCTTCGAGTGGTGGGCCCCTCCATATAGGATTCTATATTCTACTGCTCAGTATTAGATGCGGAGGACCTTGATCCTTTTTTACTCATAAAAGAAGTGGATTGCCTAGATTCTAAAATTGGGTCTTGAATATCTTCTTTGGTATTGTTTCTGGTATAGAATTGACTCATTTGTCACTATGAACTATAGGTATAGGATGGTCTATCTACTGGGCATCTCTATGACTTTATTCTATAAAACAAGTGTACATTTTTTTATTTACTTCTTTTTTTTTTCATTTTTTTATTATTTTAAAAGCTCTTACTTTTATCCGAGCTACCCTTTCAGGTTTTCAACTCGACGAGCAAGCAAATGAATCAAATAAAACAATGCAGTCATGTGGCACAAAATGATATTTTTATTACCCAGAATGGGCTACTTATGTATCTATACAACATAATAGATACTTTGTTACATTATACCCCTTTCTTCTTTAGGAAAATAAGCTCCACGTAGTTCTTGTTCATAAAAAGAATCATGAAACAAAAATTACACAAAATATCTCTTTAACTGATCGAGATTACAAGGATTTAAAAACTCATTCCCGTCTAAATCCATAAGTATGGCACCTCCGCCAGATAGAATCTTCTTGAGCATATATGAGCCAACCCAATTATGTCTAAACTTTCATCTTAAATCGTGAACCGTAGCTTTAATTTCTTTTAATACCAAATTTCCTACTTCCAATCCTCTATCAATTACTCTTTTATTGAAATGTCAGGCTAGCCTTTGCCAATACCCGTAAATCCAGTAAAGTGCATCCATCATTTTTTCGTCGATAGCATTCAACTAGTCATGATATCTTTTAATCCACTCTATTTCACTAAGCTGATTTTCCCGCATAACCCTTGTGGAGTGGATTTGTACTTCAATTGGAAGTACTGCCTCCATCCCATATACTAAAGAATAAGGAGTTGCACCTGATGGCATGGGAATGGAGGTCCAATATCCCCATAATGCAAATGAAAGACATTCATGCCAGCTTATGTGATTGGTGATCATTTTCTGTAGAATGGTTTTGATGGTTTTGTTTACTGCTTCGACTGCCTCGTTGGTTTGAGGACGATAAGAGGAAGACCGATGATGCTAAACCTTTTTTCCTTTTAAGCAAGTTTATTACTTCCTTTTAAAAATGAGATCCGTTATAAGTGATGATCTCGAAAGGCAATCCAAACTGATAAATGATGTTAGTTTAAATAAAATGTGCTACCTTTTTAGAATTCAACACTTGATAAGAGGTTGCTTCTACCCATTTTGTGAAGTAATCTATTACCATCAAAATATATTCATGCCCATTCAAGGATTTCAGACTAATGTGCCCTATAACATCAATGCCTTATGTAGCAAAGGGCCAAGGTGTTGCAGTCGGGTGCAAAGGGACAAGAGGTCACTTCCTCACCACTATGTACCCATTCCATAATTTGTCAAGCTTCTTCTTCTGTCACACATTTGAGGTGGATGTTGTCCCAAGATCTTTTATGCAACATATTGCCATTTGGTATGAAATTACTGGCCAATTACTTTATGGTTCTTCGATCCAATTTGGATGCTCCTTCCGGATATTGCTCATTTTTCAAAAAATTCAGTATGTCCCAATACCATGGCTTACCGTCGGCTAGCTGAATTTGCATACATGTTGTATCATAACCCCACTTCCTTCGTACTTCAATAAACACAGGACGTACAATCTCATTTCCCATCATGTCTATCAAGGAGGCCAGGGTTGCCAAAGCATTAACAAACTTACTCTTAGCTCGAGGTAAGTAATGGAAAGATAGTTCATGAAAATTTTCAGCTAGGTTAATTATGCGTTGATGTTAAGGAATTAAAGGCTCTTCCTTTATCTTCTATTTGTGAAGAACTTGTGAAACAATTAAATTAGAGTCCCTATAGACCTCTAGATAATCAATCCTCATGTTAGTGAAAACCTCCAAACCACATATTCAAGCCTCATATTTAGCTTTATTATTTATCTCCTCAAAGGCTAACTTAATAGCCATGGGTAAATGATACCCATTTGGTGTGACTAGTACTATCCCAACACCATAACCCTTACTATTAGTTATTCCATCAAATTATAACTTCCACACTTCGAGCTCCAACTCCATAATGTCCTCATCCAGAAAATCAGGCTCAAACTATTCATCATCTACTGAGGCAACAACTAATTGATCAGCTATCACACTCCCTTTGATGGCATTTCTTGGAATATATTTGATATCAAAGGTTGCTAGAACTGCCAACCATCGTGCCATGTTGCTATCAAGGAAGAGATACCCTTTTGCAATTTGGGGCGTTATAGAATTAATGAGCCATGACATGACCAATGAATTTTATGAGTCCCATTATTAGCCAGATGAGTGAGATGCTTCTGGTTTCGACTTAGTACCATTAAAATAACCTTATAGTCTCCTAGCTTGTATAAACAATAAATAAGATCTAGACCATGCTAGATAATTGGTTCCATCTAACTTAACAGGACTAATATGTAGAGATGGATTTTCACTCATTTTTAGGGTTTTATCATCAGTCATTTTAATTACAACTTATTTTCTTTATGGTAAAACAGATCAACAAAATTACTGAGTACACCCAAACAAAAATCAACTAGGGAAGAAAAATAAATCTCAAATAGAATTACATATCTCATACACAATCATAAAGGGCAAAAATATGAAAAACCAACCTCAGATCAGAAGAAATAACTCCGCAAGAAGTAGAAATTGGAAAAAACCAACCTCAGACATGAAGATTGAACTCAGGTAGAACTAAGTATCTGAATGAAATTGCAATGTCCAAACGACGTTGTTCATGCAAAGGCTGATGAAAAAGGTCACTGAAAGGTAGCTCTACACACATACACGCGCCAACGCATGGGTCGAAGGCCGAAATTTCAAGCAATGCGTGAGGGTTCCGGTGAAGGTTTCCAGTGACGCTCCTCCTGGTGATTACCGATCATAGATTTTAATCATGGTTGCGGTTAGTTTAGCGATCACAGTTGCGTGTAACAGTATTGGGGTCATCACAACCATAACATAATGGTAACGACCTATAGCTATGTAATTTTTTCGCAAAAAATTATAAAATGAGAAATATTAACCCAAATTACTTAATCTAAGAATTATAATTAATTAATAAGAATAATTCTGTATAAATAAAGGCTCAACATAATATAAATAAGAGTTTTAAATTATCACAACTTATAATATAGTTTTAAATATCACATTGGGCTCTATCTTATCCATTAAAATAATAATGTTTATTCAATGAGTTTCTAAATTTATTTTTTAACGCATAGGAGAATTATTAAATAACAAATGTATCACTTTACTATATAATATAAATTATTTTAATCTATTTAATTCTCATTTCATGAATTAAAAAAAAATAAACATCATCGAATGGTGTTTATTTCATTAAGTAATTTTCAAATTAACCAAGTAATATTTCATTAAACCATTATTATCTCCTTAAATATGGAAAAAATAAAACAACAATTCAAGTTGCAGACCAATAAAATTATAAACTCCAAGGGCTAAGACAAAGACCTAAGGGAAAGCCCACAATAATTCTAGCAAGGCCCAATCCATCCTCTACTAAATGAGATAATATTGGTCTATTGGACTATTAAAGCTCAACCCATTATAACCCTTTTAATTTTAACATTTTACAACTCAAAAGCCCTAGCACTAGATAAAATCCTAACCTATTTGCTCCTTCTGCATTTTTCGTCGTCTCTAGCAAAATTTATGTATACTGCCCATCTCCTTCTTTTAGAGCACTTCTCTGTCTCTTAACTTTGAATTCCCCTTAGCTAAATCATGGTAGAGAGAGGAGGAGCTGACTGGAGGAGAAAGAGGAGCCTTCCGCTAGCTTCATTGGAGCTCCCTGTGGCTACCATGGAGTCTATTTCTGTTGAAAAAATATAGAGCTGTAAGTTGTTACACCAGTCAATAACGGCTTTATTAGTCGTTATCATTATATAACGATCGTTAAGGCTGTTTTTCCTTGATTTTGTTTTTGCCCATTATTTAACGGGAATATCGGTAACGGACAAGCAAATTTTCGTTGCAGATATTTAAATCAATTTCACTGATCGGCGGCTGGGCAACCTTTCTAACTGGGTGGTGATGGTAACTCACACTCACAAGCCCTTCAACTTGAGTGACAACCTCTGTTTCCTTCAACTGGAAAACAGAGGAATAGAGAAGACCATCAGAGGGAAAAACTTAGACCTCTAGGAACGGTGACTTTGATACTATGTTGAGAAAGAGAAATAACTCTTTTTTCATTGATGTATTCAATCATTTGTACAATGATTCTATTTATATACATATTACAATCCTAAACTAGGAAAGAAAAAACAAGGAATGATAAAAATTCTCCTATAATCATGCTAGGAGATCTGAAATATTTACAGGTCAACATATTGCTCCAAATGCAATTATCTGGAAATGGTTCAGCTAGTTACTTGATAAGAAGCAGCAGTAATATTTGATAAGGATAAGAATTATCTAAAGGATAGAATCCTATTTTAGCCATGTAACTTAATGTTAATTATGTTTATAATCTCTCTGTACAAATATAATTGTATTTAATTATATTGATAACAATGAATGACAATTATCGTTTTCTTCATAAAGGTTATAAATGTTTGGATTTAACCACTAATAAACTGTATATCTCACGACATGTAATTTTTTATAAACAGATATTTCCATTTGAAACTGAGACGGCTGTTCAATCCGCTGTTCAAAACTCCAAATCTGGCATAATGTCCAAACCCCATTATTCTTACCTCCAGTATCTCATCATGGCCATGGAATATTAGGACCAGTACCATGTTTTATTTGAGGAGCAAATTCAGGAGAAAATTTATTGCCCATAATTGGCACCACTGCATGTGCTTCACGTCAAAACCATGCAAATAATGCATGTCCACTCAATGTGCCAAGTAAGTCCACTATTGCCCACTCCAAATACTTCTGTATCACCTTCCCATTCACCTAACTTGACCTCACCCCTTACCATTTCCCTATCGGACCCCACCACAAACTTATCACTCAATTTTAACCAACCTCACAAATCCCTCCAACCGGACCCACCTCATTATTAACTCATCCAAATTTACCCACTGTCCAAACTTCAACCATTACCGATCCCAGTATAAACCCCACTCCTCAAACTTTACATACTGTCCAAAGTTCAACTACTCCAAATTTAATTGTTGACTTTACAAAATATCCAATCACTCAACCACCACCTTATGAGTCCATAACTTACCATGAAGCCCCTCAACCATCCAATACAGAACCTGTATCTACATCACAACCTCGGATGACTACCCGTTCCCAAACAAATTCCCATAAACCATGCCAAATTCTTGACTTAGTAGCTGTAGCTTCTGTTCCCACACCAACTTGCTTTACACATGCACTTAAGGATAATAATTGGCGCAAGACAATACTTGAAGAATATAATGCTATACTTCAAAATGGTATTTGGGAATTGGTTCCTTTAAATCCAAAAATTAATGTCATTAGATGAAAGTGGTTCTCTGGGTGAAATAGAAACAATATGGTTCTATGGACAAATATAAAACTCGACTTATGGATAAAGGGTTTTATCAGAGGTTGGGAGTGGATTATTCTGAAACTTTTTTTCGAATGGTAAAACCAACAACAATTCATATTGTTTTATCCATTGCAATTTCATCAAGATGGCAGGTTCATCACTTTGATATTTGTAATTCATTTTTACGTTGTATACTATATGAGGCAGTGTATATGATACAACCTCCAAGATTTGCATATCCAGATAAACCAAATTTCATTTGTCGATTGAAATGCTCGTTTTATGGCCTCAAGCAGGCCTCGAGGCAATGGTACAACTATTTATCCTCAGTTATGACTCGTTTTGGTATTCAAAGATCACAAACAGATTACTCATTATTTTTCTATCATAGAAATAATGATACAATGTATTGTTTGGTGTATGTTGATGATTTTCTGATTACTGGCAATAATTCCTCACTAATGACCATATTTATTACATTCTTGAAAAAGAACTTTCAGTAGAAAGAGATGGGTATTCTTGATTATTTTTTAGGATTGGAAGCAACTTGGACAACCTCTGGTCTTCTTCTCTCCCAATCTAAACATATCACTGACTTATTGCAGAAAGCTAACATGCATTAGAGTGCACCTTTGTCAACACCAACAAGCACCATAGACAAATTAACTATTATAGATAGTGATCAAATATCCACTCCCACTTTATACAGAAGCATCTTTGGTGGTTTACAATATTTGTCTCTTACTAGACTAGAGATTTCATATGTAGTCATAAAAGTATTACAATTTATGTATAATCCCACAGAAAAATATTGGTCTGTAGTTAAAAGAGTTCTTTGCTATCTTCGAGCTACAACTTCACGTGATTTATTAATTACACCTAGCAAATCAAAATCTTTAATGGCTTATTCTAATGCTGATTATGCTGGCTGTCTTGATGATGGAAAGTCGACCTCTGGTTTTGTTATTTTTCTTAGTGGGAATCTAATCTATTGGTCTTCAAAGAAGCAACGAACTGTAAGCTAATCTTCTACTGAGGCTGAATATCAATCATTGGCTGCAGCCACTTTCGAGCTACTATGAATTCAATATATTCTTCAAGAACTTGGTCATTCATCTTCCATTCCATTTTTATGGTGTGACAATATTGGAGCTACATATCTTACTGCCAATCCAGTATTTTACTCAAGAATAAAGTATTTGGATGTAGATTTTCATTTTGTTCGTGAAAAAGTCAGTAAAAAGGAATTACAAGTTGCTTACATATCATCTCATGATCAATTGGGGGATTTACTTACCAAACCATTAGCCAAACAAAGGTTTATTTTTCTAAGAGACAAGTTGAAGGTTTTCTCTAAACCAATTCAACTTGTAGGGGGTGTGATAAGGATAAGAATTATCTAAAGGATAGAATCCTATTTTAGCCATGTAACTTAATATTCATCATGTTTATAATCTATTTGTACATATATAATTGTATTTAATTATGTTGATAACAATGAATGACAATTATCGTTCTCTTCAAAATTTTCCTAATTACATAACATTGGACAACCTACGTGTCATTGAAATTTTATGCTTTAGTGACTAGTCAATCCCACTTCTAGATATTGCATACGTTGCTCAATATTACCATCAAACCCGTAGAAATAAAGCAAATACACGTTGTAGAAGGTAGGAATAATAAGATTTTTGAGTTGACTCACCAAATAATCTAGCTTCTCTTACATTTTGGATCTGCCAATCCTTTTAGACTTCAAGTAACTGTTGCTCAGTTCAAGTAACCTTGAATACATCTAAAAACTCATTAGAAAATTTGTTTGCAATTAGGGTTAGTTATGTGAATTTTTTGCTTCCACTCTAAATGGTTTTAGGCGATGTTTTCTAATAATTATAATGCTTTTAAATAATATTGTATTCATTTCCTCTAAGTTAATTTAGGTATGGTACTTCCTTTCTTCCTTTTTTGTATCATGATATGCTCAACCTTCTCAATCATACTATATTCCTTTCCTCCAAGTTAATTTAGGTATGGTACTTCCTTTCTTCCTTTTTTCTATTACGATGTGCTCAACCTTTCTAACTGGAGCCTCCATAGATCTTCTCTTCACATGCCAAAACTCTTACTTTATTTCTAATGCTTTCGTTACATATCTTATCCATTCTAGTATGATCACACATCCATCTTAGAATTCGCATATCGGCAATATTCATCTTCGATACATATTGTCTTTTATTGTTCAACACTTATTACCATATAACATATCCAATCAAATAGTTGTATGAAAAAAAAAATTTCTCTTAATTTATTGAGAATCTTTCATTCATATAGGATTCCTGTAACAAACCTCCATTTCAATTACCCAACTTTTATCCTATGGTTAACATCCTCCATACAACCTCTATCTCCTTGAAGGATTGAGATTAGATATTTAAATTGAGTGTTTTAGGATAATGTCACTCCATCCAAGCTAATTCCCTCATTATCCCCGCCTTGACCTTCACTAAACTTGTAATGCATATATTCCGTATTGGTTCTACTTATCCTGAATTTCTTAGGCTCTAAAGTGCTCTTCCACAGCTCTAACTTTCTATTAACTCTTTCCTGTGTCTCATCTATAAGCACAATATCGTTTGTAAATATCATGCACCAAGAGATTTCTTCTTGTAAATGTTTTGCTAATTCATCCAAAACCAAAGCAAAGAAGTAAGGGTTCACTGTCGACCCTTAATGCAACTCAACTAAGATAGAAAATTTTTTGAGTCTTCTAAAACTGTGCACACTAGTATTCGCTCTTTCATACATGTCCTTCAATAATTATATGTACCTAATCGATATCCTCTTGTGTTCTAACACCCACCATAAAATTTCTTTTGGGACTCTATCATAAGCCTTCTCAAAATCAATGAAAATCATATGCAAATCTTTTCTTGTATCTTTGTATTTCTCCATCAAACTTTAATCAGAAAGATTAATTCTATAATTGATTGACTTGGCATGAACCCGAATTGGTTGACAAAGATAGATATAACACCATGTAAGTGATGGTCTATAACTTTTTCGTTCAACTTTAGAGTATGACTCATAAGCATAACTCCCCTGTAGTTTGAGTAATTTTGAATGTCTCGTTTATTTTTTTTAAATGGGTATTAAAATGTTCTTCTTCCATTCATCTGACATTTTTTTTGAAGTTAGGATTTTGTTAAACAATCTAGTTAACCAAGATACTCCTACATCCAGATACTTCCATACTTCAACTAGTATTCTACTAGAGGCCATAAGCTTTCACAACGTTCATCCTCTTCAAAGCCTCATTGATTTATGAAAAATCTAATCTTTCTAGTGACAGTCATATTCTTCTTTATAATCATGTGGTTTATATCAACCATATTATCACCTTGACCATTATTGAGAAGTTTATCAAAGTAACTCTATCTTTCTTTAATATCATCATCTTTCACTAAAACATTTTCTTATTTATCCTTGATACACCTTACCTAATTGAGATCTCGATATTTCCTTTCTTTTGTCTTGCTAACCTGTAGATATTCTTTTCACTTTCCTTCGTTTCAAGTTTCTCATACGTCTTTTCAACGGCCTATATTCTTGCTTGGCTCATGACCTTTTTTGCCTCTCTTTTTTTCTTTATTATATTGTTCATAAACCTCCCCATTATCACATTTTGATAGTCTCTTGTATCATTACTTTTTATTACTCTTTATTTTCTTTTGTATTTCCTCACTCCACCACCATCTCTCTTTTGAGGGTGGGTCATGTTGTTTAGACTCTCGCAAAAGTTTTCTACTCATTTTCGTAATCCTTGAAGTCATGTCTATCCACATCGTATTGGCCTCTATGTCCGACTTTCATGCTCCGACTTGAGGAGTTCATTCTTAAAATCACTTGCTTTGCCATTTTTAATTCCTACCATTTTATTTTAGATGTCGTACTTCTTCTATATCTCATTATCTTTTTGCTGATTTTGACATCTAGAACTACCAATCAATGTTGACTTGTTAAAACCTCTTTAGGAATCACTTTGTTATCCTTGCATAGTGCTCAATTTGTCTTTCTTGTAAGAAGAAAGTCAATTTGTCTTACATTTTGCTAACTTTTAAAAGTCACTAAATGAAATCTCTTTTTATAAAGTGGATATTTGCTAGGATTAGATTATAAGCCATAGCAAAATTAAGAATATTTGTCCCCTGCTCATTTCTCATACCATAGCCAAAATCTTCATGCACCTTCTTATAACATTATCGATTATTTCTTGCATGTTCATTTAGGCCTTCACTGATGAAAATATTCCTTTCATTTAGAATGCTTTGCATAAGATCGTCCATATCCTCCCAATACTTTTGCTTGCTCTCACTATTTAATTCAATTTGTAGAACATAAGCACTAACTACATTCATCACTTCTCCTTCAAAAACTAGCTTAACAAAAATAATCCAATCCTCCTACTCTTCTCACTGTTGCCATTGCTTCTTTTAGTATCTTATCTAAAATGACACCTACTTAATTCTTGTTCCTTTTTTTTTTTTTTTTTATACCACAATGTGTAACATGTAGTACCCACTTGGTCTTTATTTTTTTTTTCTTATACCCATTTGGTCTGTTGGATGCAAGCCATATTCTTCTCTATAATGTCAACAAGTTCCATCAACTTAACTGTAAGAAACCCAATATTCTAAGTTTCAACTTTGATTCTCTTCTCAATTGTCACATCCCCCACTTCAGAAGATATGATGGTCCTAGGGATTGGGAAGGCGTAAGGCCACCTAAACTTGTAAAACCCCAATTAACAATTTTTCAGAATTTTTGGCGTAGTTTTCTCTGTTTTTCCAACTATTACCCAGGACCAATGTCTCTCTTTTCATTAAATTTCAACAACACAACCTGCAGAAGAAATATACTTCCAATATCTCCATCCTTATACCCTCATCTTCAAAGAAAAATTTCATTCTTAGCACTTCATTAATTTTCAAATCAACATTCATATCATTTTTTATCATAGGTAATCAATAAATTATTTCATTATATATGTTCATATACTTATATCATTATTTATCATCATTTATATAGCATTTAATATTTACATATATCAAAATATTAGTTAACCAATTTATAAACCATAAAGTATCTACAAATCAAAATATCAAATATTGGAGACAATACATAAATATGTATGGTTTGCAGCTAAAGAAGACGAAGCTGGAACCACACCTATCTACCAATCCCCTAAAAAATAATAAACCACTAAAAAGAATGAGATACAATCTCAGTGAGTAGTATATATGTCACTTCGTGAGGTTGAATAAAGAACAACTTATAATAGAAGTAAAAAATTCAACAATATAGAATACATGATAAGCAACAATAAAGAGTAATAAATTAATGTAGCCATTAAAAATATATACTAATTTGGATATGCATAAGGTATATAATCAATAATCTCGGTTAGGGTTACAATACAATATTTAAGGTAAGGTAATCAACATATAAAGGTATCGATAAGTGGTTCACTTTAATGACAGATTTATGATCTTCATATAAAAGTAGAGGCTACAGCTGGTAGCATGCTTATCACTCAAACAGTTGATCAGACTGTATGGCTGAGAACACCCCTCCTAGTTTGGGTCCACTATAAAAGACTCGCTGTACAGAATGTCTGATAAAATTGTTATCTACTCCATCAGGTGAGTAGGCCTGTCATTTATAATATCAAATTTGGTTTTAATTCAGGGTTCACATTTTTAATGGATAGAAGATTCAATATCAATTTCAATATGTTCAATGAAGAAATATATATTTATCATATACTCAAGGTTTGGAATCAACAATAAAGCAATCAATTGAGCATTAAACAAAAACATAAATATTAATGACATTCAAAGTGGGCATTCAATTAAATGTTGGCTTTTCAATTCCAATGGCTATAATTTTGGTCATTATCATATCTAAGATGCTTAAGGTACCAATGTGAAGTATCAAGGATGTCCATGCCAAAATTCAAAGCAATAACAGAGAAATTGACATGTCTACATTAAGTCAAATGAAAGGCAATTTAACATTTTGGTTATTTCAATCACTAAGCTATCAATTGGATTTGAATGAATAAATTAAAAGGTTTAATGAACAATTTAAAGCAATATTAAAACAATGGAGGTTATATAATGATTTTGCTATTAAAGATATCAAGCAAGGAAACATTAACAATTTCAATTAAATTCAATATCAAATAAAATGACATATACATTACTCACCTTTCTAACTCGAGTTCCAAGTTTCCTAATACTTCACTTTTCATACAAACAATAGGAATGATCTACTACTTTATCTTCCTCTTCTTTATCCTTTCTAGCTACAAAGTCAATTAAAATGTTTTAGTACTCAATTTATCTTAATTTTATGTAATATGAATCAAATTGTAACTATCCTTCTCAAAATCTAAAACTTGATTTCTGGCAGCCTAGGTTCCATTGTTAATATCTCTAGTTATACTCATCCAATTTCTTCAATTATTTCTTCTAATTAAACTAGACATATGAGGGTTTAACATACTAAAAATTCAAATTTTTATGAGTACTACACGAATTATGGTGAATTTTCAAAATTTATCCTGCAAATTCTATCCAAGTAACCTTTATTGTTTCATTTATAACTCAATATATAGATATCCAAATACTATTCTATTTTTACTGAACTTTATCTAAGATATAGGGAAACATTTTTCATGTTTTGAGTTTTCTCTGATTTTGAATTTAAGGTCCTAAAAAATATAAATTACAGTAGGGTTTCTCAATTCAAACCTTAACCTGAGTCAGTAATACTAAGTATCTCATATCTCTTTACACAATATAAATTTGACAAAACTTTCTTAGATAAATATTTTTTACACATATATATTTACAACTTTCATGTTTTGTATATTTTTAAAATCTAACTCTAAGATTCCAAAAACTAGCCTCAAACTTTCTATCAAGATACAAAAATTTTAGAATATCAAAGATTTACTTCTAACTTCTCTTTCTTTCACTACATAAACCTCTAATCTACCACTAAAAAAATTATAAAATCAAATTATAAAGCTAGATAAAAATATTATCTTTTGGAGACTTCAAAGAATTTTCTTTATCTTGTAGCAAGATTCCAACAAAATTGATGAAAAAGGGAAGGTTAGTTGATAGAGAGGTTATGAATTAAGGTGTTGGAAGAGTAATTTCTGGAAGCAAGAAATGAGCAAATTTTTTTTTTTTGAAGAGAACCTCTCTAACTTTCTGCAAACTTGTAGAGAAGATGAAGATGATGAATTTGGTTCTCTCTATATTTATTTATATAAGTTTATAACCAATTAAGATTTAAAAATAAATAAATTCTAAAGAAAAAGAAATGGAATGTATGAAAACTTAAAGTTGGTGAAGGTGAATTAAAGAAAAATATCACAATTAACTTAGTGGAGATTTATATATATGGCCGGCCACCTAGCTCCAAATCATGATTATTATTATTATTTCTTTAAATTAGTCAAATTAACTTTTTGACTTATCTCTCAAAATTTATCAAATTGTCATTTTTCACTTCTTCTTCTTCTATTCACTACTTAAGCATCTAAATTTTGCTAATTTCACTCAATTCTGTTTTTAACTTATCTATTATTCATCAGATTTTAGGTATGTGATGAGAAATCAAATAAAAAATTGCTTTGGAATTTACTAAAAAATCGAACACCGGAGAGTGTCCAATCTTAGGTTTTCTAGATTTTCCTTTTTAATTCTTTTAATTGATTTAATTAATTAATACTCTTTTTAATTTCTTTTAATTTCCTAATTATTTTTTTCATGATGCTAAACCATCTAATTAAGGTGTCCCATAATCATTTCTAGGTAATATATTTTCTAAATTTTATAAAAATTCAACTACCAATACTCGTTTCTTAAAACTATCCTTAATCGTTTTAAAATTTAATTAGTGTTATTATATCAACCTATTTCTTCTTGTCTTTTTTCCTATAAGTACATCTATAAACTACTCTTTGGACTAACTTCTTTACCCATATCCAAATATGATGTTAAAATCCTTGCTCATTTAGTACCACATTGACGCTGACATGATGCATTACTTTCAGGGAATGTCCTACTTCCTTGTCTATTTTTCACTACCACTCTCCAATATTTATATTAATTGAATCTATAATCATGAGATGTGATAAAATTTTATGCTAATTGTCACCTACCGTAACCCTCCACCTTTATCTGGGCTTGGTAATGGCTAAACACGAAAAACTTATACTTAGGTGGAGTTTTGTCTTTCTTTAAATAATAAAAAAAATATATTGAGAAAGAAAATACCTTTGATTTCGTAACTTAAAACCTTGCTCACCATGCTTATAACACATAACACCAATCAGGTAAAAACTCTACAAATGCGCATTATTAACCTTTTTGGAGAACTGTAGACCCAACTTTGAAAGACACTTAAGCTTTCCAAATTTTATTGGAATTTTAAAAGGAATAATCTCGAGGAGGTAAAATATGAGAATGAAGGATTCTCAAGACAATGTTTCAAAGGATTCCAACGAAAAAATTCTTCTATCTATGCTAGGGGATAATTGAAGCAAATCTAATAAAACAATTAGCATAAAGTGGAATCTAGGAGACAATCTGGTTATTCCCCTTCACATCCCTTTTCATTTTTTATTCATAGGAGTTACTAGAAAACCTTTGAGAATATAAGATATTTTTTTGTTTGTTATTGCAGCTAATTATGTCCTTACTACCCCTATTCATTATCATTCTTTATCCATGTGAAAAAAAATAAAAATAAAAAGTGAATCCATGTTATAGTTCACGAATGCATGGGAAGAAAGATGATGTAGTAAAAGCCTTCTATAAGTCTGTTGATTATAGATGAATACCAGACTAATAGATATCAAAGTTCGTTGATTCAAAAGAATACAAAAAATTGGAAAAAATAACTTTCACATATAAAGGTTATTTTAATTCAATCAAAAGTTTTCTCAACCCTGAGACTTACATAACTATATATAGAGAATAGTCTCCAGAAAATCATAATTATCGAATATGGTAATTTATTCCGAAAATGAAATAAATCACCAGATTTACATAAATAAGAGAATAAAATATTACAAATACAATCTTAAAAGGCGCCCTAAGACATATTTCATATTAAAAGGAAATAAGGAAATAAAAGTTATAAAAAATGAATAAGAAACCCTAAATTACCAAAATGGAGATCAAAATGAAGGAATTTGACCAAAATACGATGTCAATCATTGCGAAAAGAATGAGTTAGATTCGTTACTCCGTTTTCCATTGGATTAGACTCAAATCAAGCCCAAAATTAAATACCTCTAGTGACCCATTTATTTGACTTTGATCTTTTTACATGGTCAAACTGACCCATAAACTTCAAGATTCTTTTGCATGGTCAAACTGACCCATAAATTTCATAATGTCTACATAAAAAACTTTTTGTTATTTAAGAAAATAAGATGTTTTGTTATTTAAGAAAGAAGAATAAAAGTATATTTTCATGATAAGAATAATATTTATTGGCGTGCTTGCCTGTGGATACCTTGATGATAAGAAGAAATTTTATTATTATGCTTGCCCATGGGTAAGGACCGTGGCTGTGTATTTCATGGATACGCAATGTTATGGAACTGATTACTGTTACAAGTTGACAGAGATACGTAAAATCATGCTCAGTTACTTCAGTATTCCTGGTAAAACATTTTAACTGCACTAAATTCTTACTATCCAATTATCGTGTCAAGATCAGTTTCATTTTAATGCTATGGTCAGAATACAAAGACATGCACAAACATTTATATGCGTTATATCCAAAAGAAAAATATCTATCAGGTGTTACATCAGTTGCTCCGGCTTTAGGTTGAAAGAATTGTGCCTGGATCATTACCATCAATTATAAAAGGGCCTATTATTCTTGTGGTCAACAAAGCTGATGGAGATGAAGAGGTTTGCTTGTCTCGTCACACTATATGTTCTTGTCATCTGAATCATTAGACCCTTTTAGTTGTTTCAGCAAAGTAGATATGAAGTTTCACCGTTTATGTATATTGCAGGTAACAGCTGCTGGTAGTAACATAGTGGGAGCTGTGCTTCTGCAAGAGCTGCCTCACTTATCTCATCTTGGTGTTAGGGCCCCACAAGCAAGACCCTTTTCTAAGAAATGAAAAATATTACATGTTCTTGCAATACATATCTATGAAGGTGAACTTTAATTGATTTTTCACAGGAGAAGGTCGTCTTTGTGACGTGAAGATGATGTTAAAGTTGATGATATACAAAGGCTTAATGGAAAATATGTGAGGTTATTTTTTCCAGCACTAAATCTAGAATCCTCTCTGTTTTTTCAATAGTTTTTCAAATATCCATTCATTATTTCTTCAAAAATTCTTTCCTTTTGTGATATCAGTTATTATTTTTGCATTTTGCATTTTAACATCCTTCATTTTTTATAATTGGATATGACTATATGCATTAATGATGCCATTTTTTTTTTCTCATTCCTGTTGTGGCAGCTTGGATGATGGGTGTGGCGATGGTGGTTTAGTTTTCCTATGTGATTGGCAGGTTGGAAGCATCCTCGACTGGTGTAAATCAAACTTTGGATTTTCAGATGGTGTTGATGGTGATTTTATAGTGAAAGATCCTTCAGGTAATGCTACATCTGCAACTGAAGCCTCTGGATCTCACGAGTCACCTATCCGAACTTTTAATTACAACCAGGTATCGCTTTTTCTAATTATATGTTCAATATATGTCAAGTGATGTAGTAATCTAGTCCATCAAAATTGACAAACATTTCTTTTTCAAGGGTCTTTCTTCTGGAGGCGTTATATTGCTTGATGCAGATGCAGATGCATTTCTTCTGGTGCAAAGGCTGCTGCCTGTGGTCGTTTAGCCTCTTTGGCAGCTGTTTCAAATAAAGCTAATGTTTATTAGTTCCATTAGATGGCTTAAATTTTACTACAGGACATCCATGCATCATCTTTACCTAAGCAGCTTTCAAGGAAACACAACGTCTGTTCCAAATGGTACCTGTGTATACTTACTTAATTAGCTGACCACATTGCATTCATAATTTGCATTGTTAAGTATCTATTTATTTTATTTTTTGTAATTGAAGTGTTTTCTGATGATTGACTTAAAGAAACATAGAAATGCTTCACAAATCATCAAGGAAAATTATGTCAATAAGTGGCCTTGGACAAAATAAAGTAGTTTGAATCAAATAATATGAAGTTTTCCTTAATGTTCTCTATTCCATGTAATACCCTATAAATTCTTAACTCATGTGCATGAATTAATTCTCAGTATGTGGTCCATTAGTCTTGAATTGATGGGAAATAATTTTAGAAACACAGTCAGAAAGCAAACTTGAAACTTTTCCGGAAACTGGCGGTGTCA
>CANXYC010883212.1:0-10321 GCA_948193065.1 Aleurites moluccanus | reverse complement strand
AAAGAAACAAATGATTTTCTGCTTTATTTGATCTAAGGTTCTTAAATATATAAAGAGTCAAAATAGAAAGAAGATGAGATACAGTGGGTTCAGAGAGGAGAAGAAGATTTTTTTGAAATGCAAACGCGCTGAGAAAATATTGAGGTGTTAGGTGGCAGCCGACGAGTATTGTTTTAAGTTAAAAAATGCTACGTGTGTGTTCCGTTAAGGAAATAGACGAAAAATTGACAGAAGTACTTTTAAGTGACCGTTGTATATAGTTGGATGATTTTTAAGTAACGAAATAAAGTCTGAGTACCATTATGTGCGCGAGGCATAAGTTGGAGTACCATGTGTGAAACTAACCCGAATAACCATAATTAAGAAACATACACTTAATTATTATAATGTCAACTTGGTGATAAAAAAAAAATTCTTTAATTTTTATTATTTGTATGTCTTTTAGTTTTTTTTTTTTTTTTTTTCCTATTTGGATTAAAGTTTGAACTCATAATTTCACATTTTTAATATAAAAAGATAATAGCAATATTTTTCTTATAGTCTCTTACTTACCTGGCGAGAGATTCAAAACTATCTATCTGGAATGAAATTCAAACCTGAAATATCTTTAACTGATCCTAAGTTTTTACTCATTGGGGGATTCTATTTTACAGACAATAGACTGTTCACGCAAATATGCTTATACCCAACAAGCAATTTCCTATATATATATGAATACAAAGTCTCTCACTTTCAGTCTATTATAACTCTATATATCTTATTATCTTCTTTCTCTCTGTCCCTCTTTATAGTTTGCTTTCTTTCTATTAAAGAGAAGCCAAAGAAATGGGAGCTCTTGATTACCTCTCAAACTTTTGCACTGTCACCAGCACAAGAAGCAAACGCAAACCAATGCAGGTAATTAATTAGCATAATCTTGACAAACCTTTTTCACTAATTTGTTTCAATTTTTGTTACTCCTTCAACTATTTTAGTAAATGTATTCCTTTTCTTTAAGTAAAGATATAAAATGGGTTTTGTTTTGTTAATCTCAGACTGTCGAAATCAAAGTGAAAATGGACTGTGATGGCTGTGAAAGAAGAGTTAAGAATGCTGTTACCACCATGAAAGGTTCTCTTCTCTGCTTAATTTGAAGCTCTGTTTCTTTGTCTTAAGTTTACTTAATTTTATAAGTATCATCAAGAAAAAGACGTATCAGCATCTCTAAGAAAAAAACAAATGCTTCTTTTTGTTTCATGTCTACAAATTATCTAAAATGGAAATAAATGAATCTCTTCTGACTCTTAAAAGAAAAAACATTTCCAGTTCTTTCAGCTTAAAAACTATTTATCATTTTGTCAATATGACTATCGAGTATTGACAATTCAATCATGGAGGAGAGACAAGCAAACCAAAAAAGCCTTCGAGTCAATTAATCTTTGAAATTATATTTAACCAATTACTCTACCAAATAAGCCTTTGAGTCAATTAATCTTTGAAATTATATTTAACCAATTACTCTACCATATTATTTTTTTACTACATAATTTTTCTTTTTGGCACTCCAAATATTAGAAAATTATATATATATATATATATATAAATCACAGTACCTCATACATCATTAGAATCTAAAATCTCTTTATAAAAATTTGAAGTTTTACTACCAAATTATTCTACTAAAAAGGTACGAATTTCTCCTTTATTTAATATTTCTTAGTTCTTTTTATTCCTTAATAGAAAGAAAATTTATAGTTATTTAAATTTATGCCCTCTTTTTCACACACTAAATCATAATTAGACAACTAATTAACATAAAATTAAACACATATTGTATACAGGTGTAAAGACAGTGGAAGTGAACAGAAAACAAAGCAGAGTAGTAGTGAGTGGATATGTTGATCCAAATAAGGTGTTAAAGAGAGTGAAAAGCACAGGGAAGAAAGCTGAATTCTGGCCTTATATTCCTCAACATTTAGTTCACTATCCGTTTGCATCTGGTGCCTATGACAAAAGGGCACCAGCAGGCTTTGTTCGAAATGTTGTTCAAGCTTTTCCTGCCTCAAATGCTCCTGAGGATAACATTGTCTCCATTTTTAGTGATGATAATGTCAATGCATGTTCTATTATGTAAGAAGCTTTAATTAGCTAGCTACTATAATTTTTAGTTTCTTGAACTATTGTCAAATGGGTTGCTTTCCTTTTTATTAAGCAAGACCTTAATTATATAAATTAATAATATAGGAGGTGATATTGGCACTCCCATTTTGATTTTAAGCACTTCTATTATCTTTTTCATTATTAAACCTGACTAAAATATCCTTACTTTATTGAAGTTAATAATTCTTACCTGATAGCAAGAATTGATTTCCATTTTCTTATATATTTTTTATTATCATTACTTTTAAAACATAAAAATATTGTTGTTTATATTTTTAAGTCTTTTGAAAAATATGATACTAAAAGTTGCATTTAATAGATATATAATTTTTTTACATAAGAAATAATAATAATAATATTTTTCTTAAAAGTCTATTAGTAATTAAGACGAGATGAATTGGTTGGTTAATAAAAATTAAGAACAAATAAAAATATTAATAAAGAGAGAGAAGAGACAATGAGACACAATATTTTATAATGGTTTGACTAACTCTTTACCTACATCCACTGCTCAATATCAGTATTTTACTATTAAGATCTTTTTACAAGAACAAGATAAAAAAATTTAAGTGTTTTGGTTTACACTTAAATCTTACAAGTGTTTTCCTATTTGATTCACACTCAAACCCTTAAGAGATATAAAAGATGAGAATAATAAAATTATCTTTTACTTTTCTTAAACTCTCAAATAATCAATAAGTCACAACAATCTCAAAGATTTTATAAACAATAACACACAATTATTGTTTTATAATTAATAAGCTTTATAAGTAATAAATATGAATAATTTTAAATAACTCAATAAATGTTTTACAAGGGTTGTTCTCTATTATTTAAACTTCCTATCAACTATATTTATATCACATCTTCAAATGGAGCTGTTTTACCCTCTTAAATATATTTCTACTTGTTTTCTAATGGTTAGTTTTCTTTGTCTGTATTTGCAGATTCACACATGTGACTGACTAGTAGCAGTCGCGACTTCTGTGACTAAAAAACTCTTCATAGTCATCTACTAATTTCGTGCCTGTGAATTCTTCTAGGCAACTGCAACAATCGCGCTTGCAATATCGCTCATCCTGGGACTGAAACTATTGTCCAATTGAGGTCTTCTCAGTAGCACCTTCGACTAATACATTCGCGCTCGTGAATATTGCCTCAACTTTGGACTTAGCTTTCACTTTCATGCTTGCGACTTGACTGATAGTAGCTGTGAATTATTGGTAGTTTCTGCTACTCCAAGATTAGTACCTGTGAATATTGCCCTGTTTGGGACTAAATTTTTTGCCACTTTTGATATCTTTAGTAGCGATTGTGACTCAACAATAGCACTTGCTACTTCAAGATTTGTGCTTGCTAATATTGCCCTATTTGGAACTGAAGTTTCTGCCACTTTCTGAGATCCTTAATAGCAATTGCTACTCAACAATAGCGCCCACAACTCCAACCGTAGCGCCTACTATTCCAACCGTAGCGCCTTCGAGTTTCACTCTTTCTGGGACTTAGGCTACTGCCTCTTTCTGAACTCCTTAATAACAACCACGACATACACATTCGTGGCTATAACTTTTTCAGTAATACTCGCTACTACTGCATTTTCCTTTAAATCTGAAATTGACGATTTATAATCAAACAAACAAATTAGTACTGAAATTAATTATTTGTAATTATCAAAATGAGTATGTTAAGATTTTAAAGTTTAACATTTCTTTTTTTTACATGTTATAAATTAAATTTTCTTTAATTTTTTATTTTAACTTATTTTATTTCGGAAGTAAACTTTTTTTTTATTATCAAGAAATTTAACTAACCAAAAAAAAATATGAAAATGTTAATACTTCTCAGTATACCTTGAAAATAATATAATAATTTTAAAAATACTATTTTTAATAATAATATGCATATGATTATTTGATCCTTTACTTGTTATTTTAATCCTATAATTTATTCAATTTAAAAAAATATATATATATAATTTATAAAGATATTTTAGTAAGATATATAATTAAAAAAATTTCCAATAAGCATTATTTAAAATATTTTCTTAAAATAAAATATTAGTAGGATTATAATTTAATCGTTAATTTGATAATTATAATTTAGAATTTAATTTGATAAATTATCTCTCATAATAAAAATTAAAAAAATTATATTTCTAAAGAATAAAAAGATCAAATCAAATTTTAAAAAATTAAAAGTAAAAGGAATTTATTTTATGCTATGTAAAAATGAAAATTTTATTTAATAAATATATTTTTAAAAAATATATGTATAAATATTATTTTATTCAATAAAAAACACAAAAAAAAAAAAGTAAATGAAACTTAAATTTCTTTTTCTTATTTTTTTTTTTAGTATATAAGTCTTTCTTTCTTATGAAAATTAAAAATTAAAAAATTTTACTTAAATCTTTCTTTATATTTATAAATTAATATTTATTGTATATAAATTATATATTATTAAATATATTTTATTATTAAAATTTTAAATATCTATGTGTGAATTAAAAATAATAAATATAAAATAAAATTTTAATTAATTATTCTTTCCTTATGATAGTTATTATTTAAACAATGTAAAAGGGGCACTATAGTTAAGTTCAATGATAAAAAAAAAATGGAATGCTAAATACTAAAAGTAGGGTGTCAATATCGCCTCCCACAATATAAACATATTTATTATTATTTTTTTGTCATGTTATTTATGTGGATACATATTTTCTTCTTAATTATCTAAATTTTGATTAGAAATACATTATATATTTTATTTTTAATTTAAAGACTGAATATTTGTCTTATAATACATTAGATCAATGACTCAAATATTATTAATCGACTAATGAATTTTTGATTTAATACTATTGAAATCATTTTCAGGGTTATTAAGAATGTAAGATTGCTAATCTCAATGAGATTCAAATTAACTAAAAAATTTTTTTTAAATTTGGGTTAAAAAAAATAAAAATAAATGCACTAGTGTTTTCTTTTTCCCATTTTTGATGGTTGCAATTTATTGGGAGCTTTTTCAAGTAGACAAGACAATAATTATTTTTCTTTTGCTCTTCTTCATTTTACAGGCTTGAAAAGGGTCAAAAAGAGGATTACTTGCGTATTCATTTATTTGGTGGTGAAATATTCAAAGAGGAAAACATGATTTGTAAGATTGGAGTTTTGAAGAATATGGTTCTCTTTTGCCCACCACATATAGAAGAATAACACATTTATGACTCCAAATAGATGGAATCATATCAATTTGAATGATTACTTGCTAATATTATACAGACTTCCCTGCAGATGCAATTTGATGCCATTAATTAAAATTAAGGCCTAATTAACGATAACAAAAACCGAAATTAGGTAGCATTTTCATTTAAAATTACTTTTACCAATTATATCATGTACACTTTTTTTCTTTTTTTCTTTTATCAATATCCAATAAATTCAGAGTATGCTTCCGTTCTAAGAACATCATAGCCATAATTTTAATATTAAATCTAAGGTTTGTAATTTTATATGTTTATAAGCATCATGAGCTAGCATGTGTTTTAACATGGATCTGAATATGCTGAAATTTTAAAAGAAAATGTACCAAAATAAAAATAATAAAGGAAATGCTAAAAGTGTAGTAATGAAAAACATGGCACCAACTAATCAAAGAAAAAACTTTTCAAGGAAACTGATTGATTGGTACCAAAAAATTAAAAAATTTTATGCCTTCATGTCTTTATATGAAAATATGTTGGGCTAATTAAATTGCAACCAAAATATTAAGAAATATAAAGCTATCAATATTAATTATATTATTATGCGATCAAACCCATTTAACCTCTCCAAAAACAAAACATATAATCTATTTATTTATTTTTAATTTGAAAAAGAGAACATCTTGGAAATATATATAATTATTGCTTCCAAACTATCATGTTATTAGGTGTTAATTTGGCATTTCCAATTAATTCTCTCCATAAGAGAGATTTGTCACTCTAACTTTAGTAACCATCGGTATTCAATTGGCTTTTATTATTAATAGAGACAATTACAGCAGAATTTGACTTAATATTTTCATAATTACTTCCTCTAAATATTAAACTCGAATCATGTTAGATCTAATTAATCCTTTGTTCGACAAAATGAATTAATCTTATTAATTAACCAACAAAACTCACTATTCATTTGTTTAATTAAATATTAATTAATAAAAAAAATGTAAATTTTGATTTCTAGATAAAAAAAAATAATGATTATAATTAAATATAATTATATTAAAATAACCAATTAAAATTATTATTATTTTTAAATTTATCAATAATTTAATTTTGTTCTTAAGCTAATAGCTTAGCCAATTCATTTAATATACCTCAAAGTGCAAAAAATTAAGAGTTGAAATTCTGACAACTCCTGTAAGAGTCTTTTTTTATGAAAAAAAAAATTATCGAAACAATTTTCTTAAATAAGAGTCATAACCCATACAAGTCATACTAGTAACAGAAATTATGTCTTGTATGCATTGAGAATGTACAAAATGCCATTTAATCATAGAACATGATTACAAAGGTGTTGGGGCTGAAATATTTACCTAGTAACTAATATGGCTGTCAAAATATGTGGAAAGCGTTTTAAAATTTCTCCAAAATTTATTGTCACAAAAAATTTCCTACAACGATATAACCAAATTTAGTCCAAAACATATCATGCAAAAAAAAAAAAGATAATAGTAAATAAATATCTTTTGCAGCGCAATATTAATTGATCCGACTTTCGAATTTTTTATTTATATTCGGGACAATCCTACTTTCCCATTTATGAATCGTGCCAATAGGATTATTATTAATCCTTTAAGATAAGAGAGATTCATGAGTGGAGGAATTAGGTTATCATCATATTATTTTAATATGAATCTCATATGGAAAAGACAGCTCCAATCATGGAAACAACTCTTTTGTCATCTTTACTTAATGAAATCTGTGATATTTTGCTTCAAGGATTGGTTAATTTGGTGTTTTAATCCTAAATGTATCTTTACTATTAATTTAGTCTTATAAGTTATTGCGAATAAAGAACTAATTCCATCACTTATCTCAATCAGCTCTAAACTTTGGAAAAGCTTAGCTTCGCCTAAGGTTGAATTATTTATGTGGCTTGTTTTGTTAGGAAAAACTCAGCACCATAAATAATTGTGAATATACAATTTTGCATTCAAGCAAACTCAAACTCACGCCGAATTGATTGGCGATCAAACAGAGATCAAAATTGACTCTAATACAGTTAAATTAGATCATTTCAGACTGATTGACATCAACCGAAAGTCAAACCACTTTAAATCAAACAAATCAAATTAAAAGAGGCTGGAACCGACCTTAGTAACAACTTGTCTTGCCATTGGTGGTAGCAAAACTCCTTGGTGGTGGGCACCTGGCGGTGCCGCCACTAAGGCAAGCCTCTGCTGCCACCAAGGCAAGCCAGTGCCGCCAATTTCAAGCCTCCCTACCTCCAAAGTGAAGCCCCTCTGTTGTCAATGTGAAGCTCAGGTGTCGCCAAGCAATCCTGCTGGGTTTTCTGAATCTCACGTTGAATTTTCATCCAACCTAACCCCAACCTTTTTTTTATAATTACAAGCCTTCATTAGCTTTCAGAAAATACACCAGAACAACTAGGTAGAGTTTTCCTTAGTTGGCTCTCCCTTCTCTCTCCTCATTCAGATTTCTATATTTTAAGCGATTTAATTTTCTTTGATTTCGATCCGATTTCTTCACTCTCTTTGAGTTGGAGGAATAGAAGACTTAGATTTGATCTCTATTTGAGTCAATTTAGTATTATTTTTGTATTAATTTTATTATATAATTTAACTTGGTAATTAAAATTGGACAATAATCGAACTTTTGAACTAATTTGGTTGCCCTAAATAAAGGTGAAACTCTTATCTGAACGATCCTTAAGACTCCTTCCGCTCGACTTGCGGAGCAAAGTATCGTGTTTTAAACTCATATCTCTTTTTTTAAAAGGGTTAATTATAATTTCCCCCTATAGAATAACCCAATGCACTAATTCCTCCCTGACCTTTCAAAAATATACTAACTCCTCCCTGATGAATGTCACAATATACTATTAGATCTTTCTATTCAATTTTACTTTTAATCAACTCTAAAATGGTCAACAATGGCAGTAAAAAGACATAAATGTCATTACCTTTTATTTTTAATTAATTACATCCTAATTTTTCTTTAAAATTTTTTTTAGGGTTAAAAAATATATTTTTATATTTTTTGACAACTTTAAAAATAAAATAAATAAAAATATTTTTATTTTATTTTTTAAAAATAAAAAATTTGAAATTAAAAAATAACAAATAAAAAATTTAAAAAAAATTTAAAAAATATTTTTACTTTTTATTTTCAAATTTATCAAACATATGAAAATAAATTTTTTATTTGTATTAAAAAATTTAAGAAGAAATAATTTAATTTCTTCTTAAATTAATTTTTTTTAAATAAAAAATAAAAATGTTTTTAAAAAAATATTTCTGTTTATTTTTTATTTTCAAATTTTTTAAAAAATATGAAATAAATTTTTTAACCCTAAAAAATATTTTTTAAAGTAAAAATAGAATGTAATTAATTAAAAATAAAGGGTAATGACATTTAATTTGTTACAATTTATATGTTATAATTCATTTTTATTTTTAATTAAATTTTAACATGTCGATAAATGAATATCACTTTACATAGTATAATTTTATATAAAAAAAAAATTAATTAGATCATATGAAAATCAAATCTTCTAATTATAGTCGAAATTCTAATAAATTTATTAAAAAAATATATTATATTTAATTGAATGTCTATTTTTTCTTATTGAAAACTTTTTAATTAATTAATTTATTTTATGTTAAATACAACTTAAAAGAATAATGAATAAATAAAATATATAAAGTGTTATATTAATTTTTATATAAAAAATATACTCCATGGAATCCCTTGGGGATGCTAATACTTATAGAGATGGGGATGAGATATCAAAATTTTAATCCGTTGGGAAATAGGGCGGGGATATGATGAGATTTTAATATATAAAGACGGAGATGGAAATAGTGAAACCCGCCTCATTATCATCCCTACTATATAAACATCATTAGATTTTTCAAAAAATAAAATCATTAAATAAATAAAGGATCCCACATTCTATATCTTTATAAAAAAATAAATTCCTTATATTATTGCCCAAAATGAGATGTTAGAATCATTTAAAATTAATTCAATTCAATTTAATTTAATCTTAATTTCAAAATTAATTAGAATTGGCTATATAGTTTTTTGTTTTAACTCTAAATTATTTTGAATAATATTTTCTGATAATTATAATATATTTAAATTAAACTTAATATATTCTTTATATCTAAGTTAGCTGAAATTTATCCATTCATTTCTTCCTTTCCTCTATGATGATATACTCAACCTTCTAAATGAAATTTACTTGGGTCTCCACTTCATGTGTTTAAATCATTTTAATCTATATTATCTCATATTATTCTCAATTAATATGACTCCCACTTTATTTTTGATATTTTTTTTATTGTGTATCTTATTAATTCTAAAATGACCACTCATCCATATTAACATTTTTATCCCGATAATACTCATTCTCGATGCATGCTGTCTATTCATTATCCAACATTTATTATCATATAATATAATCGGTCGAGTAGTCGTACGGTAGAATTTTCCTTTCAATTTATTGGAAATCTTACAATTACTATAACTCTCGTGACAAGTCTCTATTTCAATCATCCTACTTTTATCTTATAGTTAACATCCTCCTTATAAGTTTATCTCCTTGAAGGATTAAGCCAAGTTATTTAAAATAGATGTTTTGGGATAATACCACTTCATCCAAACTAATTCTCTCATTATTTTCACTTAGACTTTCACTAAACTTACAATGCATATTTTCCGTTTTGATTCTACTTAATCTGAAACCTGTTAGGCATTAAAATTAAACTCTTTTATTAGTATTTTAAGTGTTATTTTATGCTTAATTTATTTAGTTTCTGTTTAAATTAGATTAATTTTAATATAGTTTTGAATTTTGATTTCAAATTAAGATTTAGTTAGATTTTAGTAGATTTAATTAGATTTAAATTTAATTTTGAATAAATATTTGATTTGATTTGATTTTGATTTTGTTAA
>CANXYC010883137.1:0-15812 GCA_948193065.1 Aleurites moluccanus | reverse complement strand
AGCCCTCAAAAACACCTTCTTCCCTTTCAAATCCGCAGCTGTTAATTCCCCAACGCTCTTCTTGGCCATAGAAACCACTGCTCTGGAGGCCTTACCAGACCCAAATGATCTGATTTTAGAAACCATATGTTGAGTAAAAAGGGGGTCAGCAGCAGCGAAGCCAAGGCGGCGAAGAGTGGTAGTGCGGAGTCCGGCAGAGGAAACTGGCAGAAGGGAGGCGCGAGCCCTGATGGAGGAGGAGGAAGAAGCAGTGGTTTTGACAAGGGAAAGGGTAGTGGGTGCAGTAGCAGAGGCCATGGTTAGTGGACTAAATTCAGAGAGAGAGGACTAAAAGGAGAAGAAGAGAAAAGCAGAGGTTAAAAGGATTGAGGAGGTGAAAAATGTAAGAGAGAGAGAGAGAAAAGAAAGGAATGAATGGGCAATGTGAGCGCTGAGTGGATTTCGTATTTTCTCTTATCGTTGAGGTGAGGTTCAAGATCTTCGATGTTTTTCATGTACTTTTTGCGACGCTACCTATTTAACGCATTCTACAGGATACAGGCAATGGGGTCGTTTTGTTCTTTTCTCTTTCCCGTTTCCTTTTTTTTTAACATTTTAAATAGACACATTAAACATGAATTTTATATATTTTTACAATTATATTCTTTTTTGCCCATAATATCCAAGCAGTAATACTATCTTAATCACAATTATAAAATAAAATTTATTAATTAGAAGTCCAAAAAAAAAAAAAATTCTTGCAGTTATTATTTCTTATTATCAATTTAATTTTTAATTTTTAATTAAATTTTTTAAAATTTTATAGATTTAATTAATTTTATTATTAGTAATTTATTAAATTCATAAAATTATAAAATTAAATTGATTCCTATTTTGAAAATTAAGTTTAATGTATAATATAATATGTTTCAATATCAAGTTTTAGTTTTACCCTTTAAATTAATATAAAATATTATTATTATTACTTTGAATTTAACTTTATGATATAATTACAAATAAATTTTCATATTTAAATATAATTAATATAAATAATAATAAAATATAATTATAAAAACATATAAAATTTCCCATAATTTCATGAATTAATCATTTTTATATATAATCTCATGAAATTTAATAAAATTATAAATTTGACTTGATTTGATTTCCAATTCTAACTATTTAAGATAATAGTAATTAAATTAATGATTCATTTAAATGACAATAATTTAAATTATAAATTTGAATTTAGATTTATATTTAGTTTAAATATGTGAAATATAACTTTTTAAAAAATTAATATTTCAAATATTATTTTATATTTAATTATATATATTACTTTTATTTTTAACCTAAAATTTTTATTTTTTTTTAAATTAAAATTTCAAAATCAAAATCTATACATTCAAACACAATTTAAATATATTTGAATATAAAATAATTTATTATTTTAAAACTAAATAAGTAAATTTATTATTATTCTGTATTTTTTTTTTATATAGATTAATTCTATAATGAAATATAAAATAATTTTCCTATTTGCACATAGGATAGAACAACAAAAGCTACAAACTTTCATGAAAATAACAAATGTGCTATTTGTAAATAATAAGAATCTATAATATGTAATGTACTAAGTTTAGAAATTGCTATGCAACATTGCAAAATAAGTTTTACAAATTTTCTTGCCTTGTTAGGATGATTTAGCAATTGAGAAATGACTGGATATCTCATTTTATTTATTTTTTAATTTTAAATTATTAATAATAAAAATAGGAAAACACATCAAACTGATTTGTTTTTTTAATTTTTCAATCCACTTTTAAATTTTAACAAATTTCAATTAATTCAACTCAATTAAATTTGAATAGTAAAAAAAAAAAAAGAAAATTGAAAATTAAATTATAAATTTTTTACTTAAAATATATTTATAAATATTAGTATTAAAAATATATAATAATAATAATAACTCAAGAAGTTGGGGCATCAACCTAGTAATACTTTTTCTTTTACAACTTTGTTATGTATCAAGAAGAAATATAATAATAATAATAATAACACACTATTATAAAATTTTTTATATTACGTATAATTTTTGAAATTTTTATTATTTTAATTTCTTCTTTTACCATTAATTTGATTTGACTCATTTTTTTTTGTTTCTAAAAATCTCAATATTTTGGTAAAAGTAAATTTTAAATTCAAACTTGAACTTCATTTATTTATTAAATTAATTAATTCAAAAATAAACAAGCTAGCCTATATATATATATATATATATATATATATATATAGTAATTAGAAACGATCTGTCGTTAGGAGTAGGCATGTCGTCTACTCGAACGATCGGTCCTGTTAGGCTGACTTGGTTTTCTTTACACGTTGATAAACGATTGTCGTATTAATTTATTTTTTATCACAAATATGGAAATTCTTATTAATTTATCTCTGAAAAAAAATTATCCGGAGTGGAGTTTGTAATCAGTTGAACGGATTCATGGATCTTCTTCCTTCTCGTTCTTTGCACCACTTTCTCTCTTCCCCTCAGTTGTTTTCCGGTCAATTTTCTTTTGTTTTCCTGCAAATACCCTGTAATAAGAAAACCAAACTTGCTCCAAGAGCTCTAAGAGAATGGCGCGAGTATGAGGATGCAGTGAAGCGAAAAGACCTCGCCAGAGCTCTCAGGTTCTTGAAATCCATAGAAACCGATAAGAATAAGGATAATTCCGCTGAGAATATTAATGGGTCTTTATTCACTAAGCCGACTGAGTCTCGTATCGCTGATTTGGGGTTGTTTGATGGGTTACAGAGGGATTGGGAAGTTTTGGACACTTGTCTGAATGCTGATGATATGAGGCTTGTTGGCAGTGCTTATGGGTTCCTCAAGAACAGAGGTTTCTTGCCCAATTTTGGAAAATTCAGCAATATTGGTAAAATTCATGTCTTATTATATTTTGTCTTAAAATTTATGTTATTTTGTAGCAATTTTGGTGCCAATTTTCTTCTCCGAGTTTTTTGGTTTCTGTGTTTTTGGTGCCATTTGATGATAAACCAGCATAGTTATGAGTTGGTACAATAAATTGAACTAACTGCTGATATTTGATAAGGCAGTAACCTAGTCATTTTATGGTTCATACTAGGCGGAAACAGGAGAGATCTTACAGTATATGTATAGCTTTTTTTTCCTCAAGTATCGTATCAGTGGGAATCTAAACATACTCGGTGGTAACCAATTTTAATAATCTCCAGCTTATGTTCATCCAATTACCGTTTTCGTTTTCTTCTTCATACTTTCCAGTGATATGTCTTAAGAGTGTCATTTCTGTATACATCACATTATCAACCTCCTCCCTCTCTGTCTTTTGCCTAACATTTTTCAAATTTAGTAGCTCTTCACTTTTTTATTTTTCCCTATGTAACTCTTCTGCAGTTTTGGAGGGACCCAGAGATGTGACACCTACTGTCTTCAAGTCTTCAACTGGGTTAGAAGGTGCTTATTTTAAAATACTTCTGCTTGGTTTTTCAGATTTTGATTTCTTTTCTTTTCTTGTGCCCCTTTGAATTCACATTGTTCTGTTTCCTGATCACAATATAGTATGTATCATTTCCCCCCCTTCTATTATCCAGTGTCTAAATTTGCTCCAAAGAAGTGGGGACTTTCTGGAAGTTCAAGTTTTGCATTGGTTGCTTTTCTGGGAGGAGCATCTTTTCTTCTTTCACAAGGGATTGATATCAGGCCTAACCTTGCAGCAATATTAGGACTAGCCTTTTTAGACTCCATTTTCCTTGGTGGAACCTGTTTAGCTCAAATCTCAAGTTACTGGCCTCCATACAAGCGTAGAATTTTAGTTCATGAAGCTGGTCATCTTCTGGTAGGTATGTACTTTGTTGTTTGATTTAGATGCTGCTAGGATGGTGTTTTCATCCTCAGTAAATAAAGTTAAGAATAATAATAGGAATGCCTTGGGAACGTTAGATTACAATGTCAAATGTGGAAAGCTATTTCTGCATATTTGTCTTTTAACTTTAAAGACACTCTTAAACAATTATGCATACCCACATCAGGAGTTATATCATGTCTGGCACCAGGATATGTAATTAATCATCAAGTTCATTTTGCAGCATACCTCATGGGTTGCCCAATTCGTGGTGTGATTTTGGACCCAATTGTTGCAATGCAAATGGGCATTCAAGGCCAGGTACTTCTGCTCTCATTTATGCTGTTTCTAGAACTTCCTTCTCTTTGCTTTACTAATTTCTCATGCTTATGAGCAAACTTGTTATTTTGTCCTCTCTTCATGGTAAATAATTGTTGAATTCCTACATGACATGTTGATTGTACAACTGCTGAAGGTAAAGGGCCCTTTCTGATACATCTCAGTTAGTTTCGTAAGTTGTGGAATCTTGATATTTAAGTGGAATCTTGAATGGTATGAACTCAAATAGCAATGCATAAAGTATAACCCTGAGATTTTTTTATTTAATAATATTTTCAGTTCCAGAAAAAAAGAGGAAAATAGGAGTTATTTTTGGTGCAGTTCTGCTTTTATTTATATGTTATCTCCTTTTCAGCTGCAACTCACTTTCATTTGTGATAACTTTATGTGACACTTTACTTGATAATTCCTGCATTATGACTCTTGGAAATTGCTGAAACCTTGAAGGTTCTGGAATCCGACTTTTATTTGCGACAGTCTAGAAAGTATTGCAGGTTGCACCATTTGAAGTACTTGTTAAATTCTTTGGTGATGATTTTGAAAGAAAACAAGTCAATATATCAGATGTTCTTATGTAGTTTGCCTAGATGCCATTTTTTTATTCTTTTATTATTATTCTTTTTTTTTTTAAGTCTGGCCCTTTATCTTTTTTGGTACCTCTTACAGCATTTACATTAGGATCTTATGATAAAACTTAAGTATCATATAGCATTTCTTAAATGGCAGTAGGAACTCAAAATTGTTGCATTCCTTTAGGCTGGAACTCAGTTTTGGGATGAAAAGATGAGTAATGAGCTTGCTGAAGGACGACTCAGTGGCACTACGTTTGACAGGTGGGTGTGATGTGCTGTCCTGATTGATGTTACCTGATATATATTCTTTTGGTTGGCTGCAACAGAAATAAGAGTATCTACTACTGTGATTAGACATTTAACCAATTTTTTCCTACTCTTTGTTACCATCCCAAGCAATGTTTATCTTAATTAGATTACATTAAACCGAAATGTAAAGTAGATTTCTTGCATAAGATACTATATGATAGTTTGTAAAGTGGCTTAAGTTCAGTATCATATAGCATACTGTACAAACATTCTACGCTAGTCTTCAAATATTCATCTGCCTAGTTTCATTAAATTTTGTGCCTGTACACCTGCTTAATCGAAGGTGGTCAGATTCATGAAAGGTCACCTGCCCTGGATCTTTGAGCAACTGAATGTGTTGTTATCTAAGTCGGAAAAAAAGGAAAAAAAAAATACTCCTTTATTAACTATTAATTGCTGGTGTGAATTTGCCGTTATGGCTGCCATGATGTGGCTATCAGGTACTGCATGGTGCTTTTTGCTGGCATTGCAGCTGAAGCTCTTGTTTATGGTGAGGCAGAGGGTGGAGAAAATGATGAAAATTTGTTCCGGAGCATATGTGTTCTTTTGCAACCCCCATTATCTGTAGCCCTGGTATCTCCCACCATCATACTTGATTTTATGCTTTTCTATTAGGGGCATTCTAAATTTTGTGCCTTTGGTTGCTATCATTTGTAGATGTCAAATCAAGCAAGGTGGTCGGTTTTGCAGTCTTACAATTTACTAAAATGGCAGAGGAATGCTCATCGGGCTGCTATTAAAGCTCTGGAAAACGGCAGCAGTTTAAGTGTTGTAATTAGGAGCATCGAGGAAGCTATGTCTTCTGGTACATGAAATATAGATGCAGGGAAAATGATGGTGTTTTCTCTCCTTTTCTTTGACGGTGAACCACTGGTTTTGTTGCAGAGATTGACTAAAAATATGCCTACTCTCTGAGTTCCAAATTTTGGCAGGACAAGGTTGGATTGGCTGCTAAAGATCTGAAGTTAAATTGGTTTCATACAGGCATGTATTGCTTGCGTTGTCTCTCATCACTTTGCCATTCTGATTGAGGTCATGGTTTACAGCCAATCCAAGATCAACAGTTTTTTCTAATAGTGAGATGATAGTCAGTCACCCGCAATGAATTTATCCAACGAAGCATAAACAAGAGGCCTGGAGATGGAAAGAAATCTTGCAAATGTTGAGTTCGATTTTTAATCAGGGAACTCCAGAGATTGATTAGTATGTAAAATTCTCAACTGCAAATGTATTTGAAGTTTTCTCCAATTCTTAGCTCTGAGCAAGCACATTTAACCACTTTCAAATTACCATTTGGTGTCTGTGGACTATCTCAGTTGTATACAACATCTCATTTCGGTAACATCTCTTTGGTACTGGACTGAAGAATAAATTGCGATAACAAACCATGATTCTGTAATTTTATGTTGCAGGGAAATGACAATTATGCTTCTTTCTTTTGCTGTTTTTTCTGTTTGTGCTATGCTTTAGTTTAACGAGATACATGTCTGGTTTATGACGACGATTATAATATTTCAGAATTAACTGGTATGCAGTGATGCTATTGAATAAGGCCACTAGCAATTAGATCATTTTCTTAAATTCCGTTTGTGCGAAATTTAAAATGAATATTAATCTTTTCTTTATTTTATCATTCCCTAATGACAGTAAAGATATCATATGCTTAACAACAATATTCATTTTTAATACTGTTTTTAATAAAATATATAACTTTTGAGGATCAAACTGGTAAGTATATGTAATAGAATGAAATAATTTAAATAAATATTTGATACATATTGTATAATTTTTTTTTTTAACAATTAGTTTCAATTTTTTTTTTTTAAATTGATGTATTTATAGTTCATAAATTTACATACAAGTTATTTTGTAAAGTAAAATATAAATGGTTTTTATTTAAATTTGCTTAATTGAATAACCAATGAGCTTCAGTCAGCTGTTTTTTTTTTTTTTTGAGGGATTTTAAAATTATGGAAATATTGATTTTATAAAAATGTGAAAAGTAATGTTTAAACTTGAAAATGTTTTATAAATACTATAAAAGAGTAGGAGGAATAATTATAAATAAAAAATATGAAAAACATTATCTATAAAGTACTTAAAGTTATAAAGTGATAGATAATTAAACCAAAATTAAAAATTTAATATAATAATACAAACATAATTATAATTTTACCATTTTAAATTACTTTTCCACAATAATTGCATATAGTTCCAATAATTTTTTTTTTATCTCTCCTTACTCTTATCAATTTTTTTTTGGCATAATGTTCCTATAAACATTAATGCATAATCATAATTATCTAATATATAAACTATATTCTTAATTTATTTTAATTTTTAAAGCAAACTCATATTATATGCCGGCTTAATTTGTTTTTTTAATATAACATCAAATTATTATGATATAAATAATATAACAAATTTAATATTATTTAAATAAAACATATTTAATTTGATGCATAAAATAATTTAAATATACATTTAAAAATGAATAAACTATAGATAAATAAATAATCAACTAGTATTTTGTTGGCTTTTTCTTTTGGGTTTTGTCAGCTTTCATATTAATATTTTTTTTCACCTGATTTAGGTGTTGAAATGGTTACTGTCCAATTCACTGATTAAATTCTTGTTATCATATTGGTCAGTATAACTATTTATTTATATGTCATTCTTGATTTGCCTCTTGAAAATTTTCCAGGAGATAATGAAGGGACTTTCTCCTACAATGTTTGAAGATTTTGTAAAGCGATTCCAGATAAACTTAAACGAGGTTCGTGTGTTTTTGTTCTGGTTGCTATTAGGTTGATCTTTTACCAATGGAAGGGTAAAACAGCATCTTACCCTTCTCATATTTCATAATGATTTCAAGAGATAAACAAAATTAATACATGAATTCAAGGAACTTTTTACTCCTTTTCACTCAGATGGACATATACACTCACACTCAAACACACACCTCGATATACATAAGCACTCAAACACACCCCCATACATTCACACAGCAATGCTAAAAAAGGATATTTAATTGAGCCTCGATCTGCTCTCAAAGCTGTGTTCCCAGTCTTGTATTTCTTCCTTCTCACTCTATTCATTGTATCTTCGCTGTTTTTTATCTTTGATCAATTCTCGTGTCAGCTCATTCTTTGTGAATTAGAAAGATTTTATTCAAGTTTGAGTTGCTTTTTAAATTCCAAATATGATTATTAATCATTCTGTTTTGGGTTGAATTCTTTAGGAGGGATCATTACGTCACAATGACAAGTTGCAGTATCAACCATTGGAAATATATCCTGCCCCACTTCATCGGTGACATATTTGAGATATCGTGGAACATATATTTTGCACTGTTCCACCAATGTTTAAGCTCCTTGGACGTTGATGCCATAACCTAAATTCTTCGCATGCAAATTTTGTATCAGGAGTAAAGATAATTTGTTTAGTCACTTTATTGTTGCAACGTATATAACAATCTTCTTGAAGCTACCAGGGTCTATTAGAGGGCAAGGCATGAATTTGCCTGCCAATGATGAGTAAATTTCCATGCAAGGAAGTTCTTAGTCAGGCTACACTTAATTTGTTGAGGGCATATGTTGTGATTATCTGCAATACATTAGCAATGAGAAGGAAATCATTTTATCAAGAAATGGAAATTAACAGCATTCGTCATGCCAGTTTTGTTCAAATGATGCCAGTGTTATTCTTGGTTGATTGCATTTACTGACATTCCAGGGATGTAGTGTTGTTCTCAAACGCTTGAACTGTGTACGCAATCAGGAATGTATAAATCCAATCTGTTCAACAGCTTCATATGCCAAAATAAAAGGAAAGGGATTTTCAACAATCTCGAGGTACTCTTGTTTTATTTTTATTTTAACAGCTTGATTACAGCACTTAAATTCACTATAACACGTAGACCTAGCATCTTAGTTGTCGTGATTCACGATGGCGGGCATGGACAATGTCTCAAAAACCCAAATGATATAATGATCTGCAAGCGTACAGCGATGGGAAAATAACCAAGTGGTTTCTTGTAATGGGGGTGGAAATCAAACCACAAAATAATTTATGTAAGAATACAAATAAATTATCCTCTGGTATGCATGGGCTTATGGTTCTGAATCTTCTGATTTAAAGCTTGCTAGATGGAACCCCAACTGGTGCTGTCCTGGATCTCTTTTCTACAGTTCGGGAAAGCTGCTTGACTGCATCTTTTGGTAGATGACGAGGGCGGCTCAACCAAAGTCCTCCGTCAACAATCACAGTGTTTCCATTAACAAATTTACCTTCAAAATTAATATAGATGGATGAGTTTCTTTGAAAGGCAACAAAAAGAATACTGCCTTGTTAAATAAAGTTGGTGAGAAGCTGAAAACTTGAAGGGCATAATGGATAACTTCTGTAACCCAGTTAAGTACTTGGTATGACATTGCCACCTAATTTAGTTGTAAAAACAAAAGCGAAGGAATAGCACCAAGCTTCACGCTACATTAAGCAAAAATGTCTTTAAGTTTTTATATCTGATTTTGAAGGATTGAATTCATTCCTCTCAAAGCTCAAGAGGAAACTTATTACTATCAGTTATACAGATATATTTTCTGATAAATTAAATGCAAAATAAGAATCCAGCCAAATCTATGTAGTTTTGACCATAGAGTGCATGTGATGAAAACGAAAAAGCTTTGCTAATGTAGTGGATCAAACACTTGAGATGCAATAGATTGACCACTTTTTTGGTTTTCACATTAAATTTATCATGATGTAAGAAGGCTTACTACTAATAGTGTTGTCCAATAAGGTAGGAATACTGAAATTAGATGATCAGACAAGTGAATAAGTTCACCAACCAGCATCAGAAGCAAGGTATAGAGCAGCCATAGCAACGTCCCATTTCTCCCCTAATTTATAAAGAGGCATGTATTCTCTTTCTTTTCTATTGATCTCCTTGGGAGAAAGTTTACTCATACCAGGGGTATCATCAATGGGGCCTGGAGCAATCCCATTAACTCTAATATCATAGTCAGTGCCCCACTCCAATGCCAGGTTTCTAGAAATGGCATCAACAGCTGCCTTTGAAAAATGACATTATAATGAAGTTAAGCTATATATACCAAATATACCATACTCCATGCATGATACAACTGGTAAAGCATGTTACAAACCTTTGCAGCAGATACATGTATCTGATACCAAGAAGCTGTATAGTGCAAAGTAGCACTAATGTTCAAAATTATTCCACCACCAGAAGAGCTTCGTCCAAGCCCTCCTTTCCTGAGATACTTAAGGGCTTCATGGCACATTGTGAAGGTGCCAACAGCATCGATATCAATAACTGTAAAGGATGGATAAAAACAATAGCAATTAGGCCGGACCCTGGCATAACCAACAGGCTACAGTTGACAAGAGGGTCAAAGTGTTAAAAGTGTTAACTACTGGATAAAAATAATATAATAAAAAAAAAACTGGTTTGCTTAAGTTATTAAGAGCATATATTGTGAATTTGCTTATAGACTCTTAAGTAAAACCTTGTCTCAACATATCAGTTAATTTGTTCATAATTGATTATTTGATAGCATTTCATTTCTTCATTTGTAAGGATGAACAAGACAGCAATCTGTTAAAAGGTTAGGTTAGGTACAACGCACTGAACCCCAGCTAATAAAGTTCTTTAGGAGGGTTCAATTTCCAGAGTCCTAGCATTGTTCCAGAATAGCAAAGACAGTG
The DNA here is from genome assembly GCA_948193065.1 of Aleurites moluccanus. Lineage (NCBI taxonomy): Eukaryota > Viridiplantae > Streptophyta > Magnoliopsida > Malpighiales > Euphorbiaceae > Aleurites > Aleurites moluccanus. The sequence goes on along the minus strand of CANXYC010883137.1, from coordinate 5,008 downwards.
CAAAATTAGTAATAAAACCTGTTTGAAATCCGTTTGGTGACAAATTCTCTGGTGATACAAGAAAATTGCCAGCAGCAGCATTCACAAGAATGTCAATCCTACCAAAGTGTTTGAAAGTTGATTCTATGACTCTTTTAGCATCTTCTTGCTTGCGAACATCCCCCTCAAAACCAAGAGCCTGCAAATATAGCAGCAGAAGGAATGCAACTACATGAGATTAAAGGCACCGATATGGAAAAGTTTGAAAAAATAAATAAAACAGAAACAAGCCCAATCATCAATCATCGATCAATAAGATGCTAAAACAGTCAAACCAGCTATATAAGAAGCAATTACTAATAGATAACTATAATTGGATGATAAAAAGTGTTAAACCAATCATTTTATTAGTTTGTTCTCATTAGTCGATGGGGATGCCCATATCAATTGTTCTTAGACAAACTGAAACACAAAAGAACTAATAAGGAACAGAAAAAAGGAAATGATGAAATTCTCAACTAAAAAACAAAATCTTACGGAAATTTTCTGGGATTGGAGATTGGAGACCGCAGAGTCAAGGACTTGTTTGCGTCTACCCATGATCGCAACAGAGTCACCATGTTTCCCAAACTGTGTTGAAATCTCAAAACCAATACCAGACCCACCTCCAGTTATCAAAGCCACCTTCCCTTTCAATATATCTGCCTTAAATGGTGATTCCATAACTCTCAATTCTCCACCTCTCGCTCTCTGAAGGATTTCTCTCTCTGTCTCTTCTACAAGTACTCGAAAACGCATCCGGTGACCATTCCAACTGAAAAAGAGCACGTGACAACCACGTGCTTTTTGAAGAAATTTATTAAATGGTAATTTAGAGAGTGAATTATTTAGAAATATCTTTTTTAATCACTTTAAGTGCTAATTAAATTATATATTTAATTTGGTAGTTTGATAGATTTTTAATCCATAAATAATTTGGTTCAGTTTATAAATAATTTGATATTTAATATAATAGATATAATTTGATGGGTTAACAAAAAATTTGTTTTGATATTATTAAAAAAATTTATTTGAGGACATAATTATAATTTAATATAATTTAATGAATTATTAACCCGAGATAATTATTTAATTTGCCATCAAAAAATTTATTAGATAGGATAGTTTGGGTGGGTTGAGGGGTGCTGCTGTGTTTTTTTACACAGCAGCTCCTCATGTGTTCAATTTTAATTGCCTAAAAAATTTTAAAAAAATTTTAAAAAATTATATTTTGATAGTATTTGACGTAATGAATCTATTGATCTATTTTTTATTCTAAACAAAAATCATTTGGACTGCTAAAAATGTATTGGAAATGCGTTAAATCTAGACCATTAAATATAATATATAAAATTTCTAATGCAATTTTAGCAATCCAAATGATTTTTGTTTAAAATAAAAAATATATCAATAAATTCATTACATCAAACACTATCAAAATATAATTTTTTAAAATTTTTTAAGCAGTTAAAATTGACCACATGAGGGGCTGCTGTGTTTTTTTACACAGCAGCCCCCCTCAACCCAATTTGGGTAGCCCATAAGTAATTTCTCATTAAAAAATTTATTATATGGGACAATTTGAATAAATTACAACTAATTTAGTATTTAATCTTATAAAATTAATACTTATTTAATTTATCAGGATAAAAAATTTATTTTGATATTATCAAAAAATTTATTAGAGGAGACAATTTAAAAATAATGAGTTATTTAATAATATTTTTTATTGAATTATTTTAATTATAAAAATTTATATTAAATTATTATAATAAAATTTTTTATTTATTTATATATTAATATTTATTTTTATAATTTAAATTTTAAATTTAATTTGGTATTTCAACACTTTTAATTGAAAGGTTAATATTTATTTATTTATTATTCCAGCCGATTTTTACATTCATTTTCCATGAAAATAACGTCCTAGTAAAATTTTCCCAAAAAAAAAAAAACAGAGGAGAATCCTTAAACCCTTGCTCAAGGAGGTTACCCCAATTCTTTACTGTCCGAACAAACAGAACCTAATGGAGCGAGAAGAATCCCTGGTCGACGAGAACTTCCCTCTCTTCTCCAAACGTATCAAAACCCTTAAACCCCTTCAAACCCCTAAAACCAAAAATCCTGACCAAGACACTCAAGTCCCCCAAATCGAGAAGGAAAAATCCACGAATGCTTATCCCAACTCCTTCGCTACTACTACCCCCACAACTTTATTCTCCGACCTGGGTCTCGCCGAATGGGCTGTCCAAACCTGCAAGGAACTGGGAATGAAAAAACCCACACCAGTACAAGGCCACTGCATCCCCAAGATTTTAGCAGGTCGGGACGTGCTTGGGCTGGCCCAGACCGGTAGCGGCAAGACGGCAGCTTTTGCCTTGCCGATACTGCACCGCCTGGCGGAGGACCCATATGGAATTTTCGCGCTGGTGGTGACTCCAACTAGAGAATTGGCTTACCAGTTGGCGGAACAGTTCCGTGCGCTGGGGTCTTGCTTGCATTTACGGTGTGCGGTGGTGGTTGGGGGTATGGATATGCTGACTCAGGCAAAGACCTTGATAAGCAGACCGCATGTTGTTATCGCCACGCCTGGGAGGATTAAGGTCTTGTTGGAGGAGAATCCTGATATCCCTGCTGTCTTCTCTAAAACCAAGGTAACACTTTGTTTCTGAAACTTTATTTTTAACAATAATCTTGGTTTTAATTTTTTGATGCAAATTATTCTCAATGCGATTTTTGTTTTGCAATTGTTGAATCTGATCATTGTGGAATTTATGGCAAATTATGATTTTTGGCAATCATTAATCTTGACCATTAGAATGTGATAATTTGACTTGCATGGAGGAGTTATGAATTTGAAGTACTAAAATTAATTTACTAACAACTAGGAGATTCTGCAAATACTTACTCCATGAGAAACAACTGGAGGAGTTTTGGTTCAATGAACTCCTATTTATGTGTGTTTGATTGGTTCTTTGCTGTTAATCAGTTCCTAGTTTTGGATGAGGCTGATAGAGTTCTGGATGTTGGATTTGAGGAGGAATTAAGAGCGGTGTTTCAGTGCTTACCAAAAAATCGGCAAACTCTATTGTTTTCCGCAACAATGACAAGTAACTTGGAAACTTTACTTGAGCTTTCTGCAAATAAGGCATACTTCTACGAGGCCTATGAAGGTTTCAAGACAGTTGACACTCTTAAACAGCAGTATGTTTTCATCCCCAAGAATGTGAAGGATGTTTATCTTGTACACATTCTGTCTAAAATGAAAGATATGGGTATTCGATCTGCCATGATATTTGTCTCTACCTGCAGGTATATATTCCTTGGATGTTGGATCTGAATATCCTTTCATTCTTTCTCATGTTTCTTTTATATTTGTTGCTCTTGTTGTGTTTATATTTGTTATTTCTTTCTTGTGTTAAAAATCATGCTAAAACCATGGCATTAGGAGATGGTGCACTGGATGATGACTGACATGTTGACATTTCTTCTATGCAATCTTTTGTTTCAAACTAGGTGCCCCTCACAAATGGCATCTATACTAGAACCCAACTGAGCCTTGATCCCAAATTAGTTATGGATAATTTTTCTCTGTTCCACCCAATTTAGGATTACATCTTTATGGACTGCTAAAACCCCGTTTATAGCCTTGATTATGAACTGCTAAATCCCCTTTTTTTATGTTGTAAATAAAGAAAAGGGCATCTCTACTAGTGGGCAACTTTAGCTGTGGTAGTAGATTTGATTTCATTTGGAAGAAAAATTAGTTTCTGCAAACTTACTGACTTGGAGTTTTTGAGATTTTCTCATTGGTTATTCACATTCTTAATGTGGAGCAGAACTTGTCACCTTTTGAGTTTATTACTAGAAGAGCTTGATCAGGAACCGGCAGCATTACATTCATTCAAATCTCAATCTCTGAGACTTTCTGCACTGCATCGATTCAAATCTGGACAAGCTTCTATATTGATTGCAACTGATGTTGCCAGTCGTGGTCTGGACATTCCTACCGTCGATCTTGTTATCAATTATGATATTCCAAGGTTATACACTTGTACCTATCAAAATATCATTATTCTTGTTCTGTAATTATTTATGAAATGAATTTTAACTGCTAGTTATTGTAGATATCCAAGAGATTATGTTCATCGGGTAGGGCGTACTGCTAGAGCAGGCAGAGGAGGGTTGGCTGTGAGTTTTGTCACTGAGGTAAATAGCAGTGACTTGCAAGATATTTAAATTTTATGTTCCTTTGTTCTGGCCTGAGGTTATCATAGAGTCAATTCTTTGAAGATGCTTATGTTGTTTCATGTCTGGTTATTTTTAGACACATGTTACTTAAATTTGTGACGTAAAATTTGGCAGAATGACGTTGATCTCATTCATGAGATAGAAGCTGTTGTTGGGAAACAATTGGAGCAATTTGAATGTAAAGAGAAGGAGGTGCTTTCAGACATTACAAAGGTAGATGTAAAGGATGTTGTTAATTCTCATATTATCAAAATGATTCTCAAAAGAAAGCATTTAATACAAAGTTGAAAAGGAATATGTAGATAAACGGAGTCCAAGGGAAGTGGATGTAGTATAAGATCATATTCTTATATGTTTATGACATGTGTCTTGTAATTATAATTATGCAGATATACAAAGCCAAACGTGTGGCAACAATGAAAATGACAGACGATGGATTTGAAGAGAAAGCAAAGGACCGGAAAAAGCAAAAACTGAAAACACTAGCAGAGAAGGGATTGTTGAAGAAGAAGAGTCGAAAGAGGAAGAAACAAAAATCTGCCTTCTCTCCAGAGGATGCCTCTGCTGTTTGAAGTCAATTGAGGATTATTATTATTATTTTTTTTTTTTTGTGGGGGGGGGGGGGGGGGGGGGGTTTTAAAAAAATTTATAAAATTTTTTAAAAAAAAAAAAAAAAAATGATTAAAAAAAAAAAAAAAAAAAATTTTAAATAATTTTTTTTTTTTATTTAAAAAAAAAA
>CANXYC010883082.1:0-13004 GCA_948193065.1 Aleurites moluccanus | reverse complement strand
TGTATGAATATGGAAATTATATGATGTTATATTCTTGGCATTTATGAGTATAGTGATCTGTGAGTTCTACGGGTTTATGGTGGCCTTAAGCCTACCCTTGCCCTAGGACCGTCGCACCACTGGAGTTGGGGTGTGACATATTACCACCTCACCTTTCCTCTTCGCCTTTCCTCTTTGCCAAATCCTCTTCGCACATGCTACCTCGCATATGCTTCTTCGCCAATTGCCACTTAGTCAATCTCACCTCGCCACTTCGCCACTTCACATTGTCAGCTCGCAAAATGCCACTTCGCGTTTTGCTGGCTTGCCATACTAAGACTTTGCTCAGTTGAAACCTTTCTTAGACAACTTACCCTTAACCAACTCGCAAATGAGCTACAAATATCCAAACTTACTAATTCTTTTTGCCACTTAAAATAAACATGCAGGGGCACAACATAACTAAAATTTAAATCACTAAAACCAATACACAGACCATGGTAACTCTCTAAAAATCACCCAGAGTTACTGCCCCAAAATCCAACCGAACAGACTTGAGAAAATCCACTCTTCACTGAGATATACTTATCCAAAAATCCTGAAATTTTACATCCAATATCATAACACATAAAGGAACATTTTTCATGTTTACATATTTGGCTAAATCTGTTTCAGTCATTCCCAGTAATTTCAAATAGACACAGACTTCCTGCAGAACACTCAACCAGACCAGTCCTACTCAAAGGGACATAACTCATCACACACATAGAATTCTGCCAAACCATTTTACATAATTTCAGTTAAGACATAAACTCACAACTTTCATGTTTTACACTTTATCAAATTATTTCTCTAAGAACATGCAATCAACCTCATAATTTCCTACAACCAGAAATTCTGGAATTTCTCAAACATTCTTATATTGAATTAATTAATTCTTCAAATATACAATTTAATAAAATACTACAAAAATGGCAGATATTACAATTAATCCTCTTCAAGATGAATATTAATAACATCCTTTTTGTAGAAATCTATAATTTCATGTTAGTAAAATCATCATAATTTGATTGAAGTAAAACATTATTTTTTTTCTTTTTTGATAGACAAATGAAGTAAAGCATTCATTTTGCTTTGATAAGCATATATATATATATATATATATATATATATATATATATATATATATATATTTTTAACATTGGGGAGGGAAGAATCGATTTTAGATTTATTGCTCAGAGGACTATATACTTACCGTTAAGTTATGCCTCAGTGTACAATAAGCAGGAAATTTAAGTGCAACAAAAATAATTTTATTTTTCCTGGGATATTATAATATTTAGATAGATGATATGGTCTAAGTCAATTCTCCTTACTAGGTATATATCATGTGACTGACAATATATATATATATATATATAATATAAGATTTGGCATTTAAAAAAATTATGCTTTACTTATTTTTAGGGATATATTGAATAAGGAGAATTCAAGACTTTGATGGACTTTAAAAATCAGGAATATTTAATAATAACTTTTAAATACTTTATAAAAGTCAAAGGATATTCAACAATAATTTTTAAAAACTTTAAAAAACTTTATAAAAATCAAAGAGAATTCAATTATTATTTTTGTGAAGTATATAAAAGTAAATATATATTCAAAAGTCATTAACTTTTATAGAAAATAGATTTTTGTATATTTTGATTGATTTTTTTTTATGTAGTGATATAAATAAAAAAATGTCTTTAAAAATTTTCCACTTCCTCTCAAGATTTAAGCCGATTTTTTTTTAAGGTGTAGAAGCGTGAAAAAAAATTATGAGTTTAAACCGTTTGAAATATTTTTTCAAGTATTGACTTTTTTTTTTCAATAACCAACATTTTGGATATTAAATTCTGGGCTTATTTTAAAACCAATGTAATTAATAGGTCTAATTTTAATTTTCAAAATCTGATTTTATTAAGAAATTAAAGACACTAAGAATACTATTTGTAATACCCGGTACATGAATCACATGGTAAAGATCGGGTGTGATAGGAATAGATATAAATTGGATGGTACTTATTAGAGATTGTATGCATGTGTGTGCATGATAGATAATATATAATACTATATTGAGTATTCATTACTCCTAGAATGTATGTATGATTAGTTATGCATGGAATTGAGATGTTAGACATGTGTATGTATAAGTTGATTGAGTTTGGATAAGTTAGAATGGAGAAACTAGAGAGATTCTCATCAGCAAGCCTTTCACAGGCGTGAAGTTTTCTTACGGGTGTGAAGAATTCTTCATGAGCGTGAGATATTATTCACTACCGTGAGAAAAACTTTTGTGTAAATTGGCCAACTCTTCAGATTCGTCTTCACGTGCGTGAAACGTCTCTTTATGGTCGTGAAGCAGTGTTTCGTACCTAGACGTGAATAGTTCCTTTCATGGTTGTGAAGCCCCTCTTCACGGGTGTGAAAGTGTCGGGCATATATATATGATAGCTTCGTTTTTCATTTCAAACTTTTCCATTTTCAACTCTTTTTCTCCTCTTTCTTCATAAATGGTCCCAACCACCTACCAACTTATTAATATTCATCCTCTAACATTTATTTCATCATAATAACACAAGAAAGAAGGATTAATACATTCAAGAACTTTAAGAATCTAGATATCTCAAGAATCTTCATTCTAAGGTTTCAAGGTAATTTTCTGAAAATTCATTTCAAAGTTCAAGTTAAGCAAATCTATGATTAGAATAAATGATTATAAGTTATGTATAGATGTATAAGAGCCTTAAATAGAATTTATTATGAATTTCATGAAATGTCCAAGGATATTTAGGGTTTTGGGTGAATAGTAGCTATTCATCACAATCTTTAATATTCTTCTAAGAGATGTTAAAATGGATGTTAGGAAGCGTAATAAGACTTCTCTAGATGGTTAAATCATAAAGACTACAACCATATGAACACGTATGATTAAACCCTAATTTGTGGATATTGGGATTTGATTTAGGAATGGAAACCATAAGAGACTAAAGAATAAATCATGCTTCTCATATTATAAGAGATAATATTTTGCAAGGAATTGATTTGAGGTAAGTATAAACATTACATATGCATGTTGTTTCCTTGAGATTGATTATTCAATCCTTCCTAATGTACATGTATATGAATCTCATGTCATGAATTATTGTATTGTTAACCTATTAAATGAATTTCTATGATGTTCTCAAATGAATGATAATTTATTCCATGTATTCACTATATATGTTGTAAATGACTTGGTCATTTTTCCTTAGACCAAGCTCATAGGAAACCTATTTGCTAACTTGAATGAATTCATATTTATATGTTGATGGTCTTATGACCAATTTGATTATTTATGAAATACAAGCTATATGGCCTATGACATGTATATGTATAGAACGTTCTTCCCAATGTGAGTAAATTTATTGGTCTATTGTGCACTATGGGAGCCCAACTGATAGGATTTTTATCAGTGTTCCATGTAGAGGGGGGCCATGAGCTCTAGGCATATGCCCAACCAAGCATATGTGTTATGATAAGGTAGCAAGGTTACTGATGCATTCTGTTATGATAAGGTAGCAAAGCTACTAATGCATTCTGATAATGATGACAGTTCTATCATATGATTTGATAGTGTTATTTGATTATGAACACTTATGTTCTTATAAGCATAACCTTATGAAACTTCCTTACCCATGTTTCTTTGGCTTGACTTTTGCATTGCATGTTTATATCTTACTAACTTGAAGTCTCACTCCTCTTCTATGGATTTCAGGTGATAGTGTAGCTTGAGAAGGAGCTAACATAAAATACAGAGCTTTTTGATTCATTCCTCCAAGAAGACTCTATGTAATTCTTTTGATGTATATTATTTTGTATTATGGTATTTATATGTATGAGGAGTATACTCTAGAGCTCCGTAGTTAGATATTGAGGATGATATTAATTTGATGTATGAATTGATACATTGAGGGTTGCCCTTGTCCCTTATTGATGTGGGATGTATCTTTGATCGGTAAGGAACAAGAGAAAATAATATGATGATGTATGAAAATGAATGAATGATGATTATGTAATTCATAGAAATGAGCATACATGATGAAAACTATATATGATGTGGATATATGTTATGTATGAGATCCAAGATACAAATGTTCTACGGGTTTATGGTGGCCTTAAGTTTATCCTTGCCCTAGGATCATCGTACCACTGGAGTCGGGGTGTGACAAAGATGGTATCAAAGCTATAGGTTTATAATCTTTAAGATAGAAAGATAGATAGATTGCATGAGCCCTAGTATAAGTGTCGATTAAGATAACTACGGTGCATAGGATTCATGTCTCGTCCATGTTGTGTCTTCCTTAGGTATAGATCTACGTTAAGTGTGCGTTGTGAGTTTGATCTTATTTGTTCTTATTATTAGTATCGAAATGCCTCCATGACATAGTAAAGGGCAAAGAAGAGGTCGTTCTAGGCGAGATTTACCATCTAAAAAGGGTTTGGTAGAAGTAATGAAGTTCCTTATGCGCCAAAGGTGGATATGGCTAATATGGCTTGGCAGATATAACTACTACAGAGGAATTATGAGATGATAGTTGAGTTTACCATGCAAGAAAGACAATAGCATGTACCTCCGGTACATGTAGCTTCAGAGATTCCAGTTCCTCATGCAAATCCTTTAATTATGACTCAGGAAGATGAAGTATCATTTGAAAAGTACCTTAAGCCTAAGCCTTTAAAGTATAGGGAGATGGATGATAGATTTGAGAGGAAAGAGAAGAAGAAAGCTAAGATGAGTAGTTTCTCCAAGCAGGAAAGTGGGATGAAGAGTATGGGAGTGACTCAACAGTCAGCTCTCGAGAGTAGGCATAGAAGAATTACTGGGAGATCACAGCAGAACCAGAATCCCTCCAGATCAGTTATTCAGACAAGTTATGGTACAGTCATATCTGTATCACACAAGACTAATCCTTTATGTTTTACATATGGTAAGTTCCATAGAGGACCTTGTTTCCATGAGACAGAAGCATGTTATGGATGTGGACAGCATGGTCATTTACTTAAGAATTGTCCATAACCAACTTTTGGAGCTACACCTCAAACTTTTCAGACTACATTTCAGAAGGATAGAGAGAGGAGTGTTGTTCCACAGTCAAGTGTGGGCCGAGGCACTTTGGTTAGGATTTTAAAGGCTAGCAAGGGATCAGATCAGCATGTGACATAGGCTTCAGGATCAGTTTCTACAGATATAAGAAGAGGGAGAGTTTTTGTTACAACACAACTAGAAGCTTAGATTCCTAAACCAATGATCACAGGTATTCTTTCGATTTAAGACTTGGATGACACAATGGTGATTAATTTATGAGTTATGTCTTTCCTTGTATTATATTACCTTGCTAATAAGTTGCATGTGCTTAAGAGTTGCTTGAAATATTTTTAATTTCTTATATTTTTCTAGAGGAAGAGATTCAAGTTATAACTTCTAATTTTTCATTTGTGATGGTATAAATGATAAGAATTTAAATATGGATTCAGTGGATAAAGTGTTCAGATTATTTATAGACAAGTTATCATAGTGTTCATTAGTAATATCCTTGTGTAATCTAAGAGTAAAGAAGGAATATAAGGACCATCTTTGGAGTATGTTGTGAGCTAAGGAAAGTGGGTATATACAATGATGGAAGTTATGGTATAGCAAGATTTTGAGAGCATGATTGTGTTTTGGAGTTAGCAATGGATGAAGACTTATAATGAATAAATTGTGTAAAAATGGTATAATGATGTTATATTAGTAACGGGTGATATGATCAAGTTTGATGCTAAAAGGGATTAAAAAATAGTATAATGACAATACATATTAAAAATAATCAATAATTGATTAGAGATGGTTCCGTGTATATGGTTGATAAGAAGGTAAGAGTTATATTTTAACACTCATGGGCGAAAATCTATAAGGAGAGAATGTAATACACCAAGTTTTGATTAGTGAAATCTACGCTTGATTGAGAAAGGATAATATAATTTATGACTCTGATGAATTCTGATAGTGTTCCTCTATTTGACAATTTGGATGTACCTTTATATCATGGTAAAAAGTGAAATGATTTGAAATAGTAATTTAATTCATGATATGTAATATGATTTAAGGTTCTATAGAGTTGTAGGGAATTGATTAGAATCATGAACTTTTAGTATAAATGATTGATATATATTCTATGGTTACATGATGATGTGACGTTATGATAGGGTCATAGTATAAATTGTGCATTATAGAATAATTATAATATTGATGAGACAAAATGTTTGACTGTGAGTGAAAGAATCCGTATATGATTAGAGAGATAGAAGTTATGATTTGTTATTAATAGCTAATTTCATTGATATGATGTAAGAAAAGGTATGCTAGAAATTGTAAATAATTAAGGTAACATTAAAGTCATATGATGAATGCATGTATGTATGATAATAATATCAAAGATGTGTAGATATTTCTTAATAAGTATAGAACTGACGAATTGTTTGAGAATTTAATGGAGATTTTGTTTTATATGATAACAGTTAAGATTCATATTTATGAGTACAATTGATCTAAGTTATGATGATAGATACGTGAATTTATCAGTTGTTGGATGGTAACTTGATAGCAATATGTATTATTGTTTAATATAATTGAGACATAGGGTTAAGTGAAGATTATAACTTGAAAGTCTATCTAAGAACTAATGTAATATGTGTTATATAAATGGAATGATTTATAATTTTGATAATTTCTATAATCTGTTAGCTAATAAGCTTAGTATAATAAGGATAATGGATAAGAATAAGTATGGATCATGGGCTTAGAAGTTTTCTAAGAGTTAATAATTGATACTTGACTAATATTTAGCTGAAGATCAAGTTATGATAATGTTTACTTATTCCAAAAGAATGTCTAGTTCATACTGTGAGTTGGCTAGTTAACCTACTGTTATTGATAGATTGTCGATAGACTATTTTAAGTGTATTAGAAATTGTTATGTAAGCATATTTGTGTTGAACTATAGATATAAATTCTGATGTAACCTATTACTTATGTGGTGTTAAAGTGATTCTGGTTTGATTTATGAAATCCTTAAAGAGACTTTTGTGATAATATGTTATGTTTCAAGTATGGACCAAGGAATTGGTGATAGAGGAGTTTCTTCCTAAAAGTGTTAGTAAAGCAAAGGCTTAATAATTTGAAGGTTTTGTTAGACTTCTGAGATGAGAGAATGATTTAGAATATGAAAATTTCATACCAGTTAAACTACCAAGCTAATGTTTGAAGTCATTCAGGAAGATTGCAGCAGAAGCAAGTTATTTTACACTTGATATGCTGATGAGCATGGATACAGTTAACTTTATCCTTTTGAGGTATATAAACCCCAGTGTTTCACTTGTGGGAGATGGCATGAGGGAAAATGTTATTTTGAAGCAGATACATGGTTTGGATATGGATTATTAAGGTATTATATGAAGAATTATCCATATAGGTATAGGAATAGAGTTGGAAGAAAAAGTATGAGAGGTGATAAGATTGGTCAGGGTTTGAGACAAGTTATAAGTCAGTCACCAGGATGAGAGTTTGTAGGTAGAAGCAGAAATAATTGTTTTAGTTCAATACAAGGTTTGGATGCAGAACGAAGGATACAAGTAAAGTTATGCGAGGATTTTAATAAAATATGGAAGTACGAATAACCGCATGATTTAAGGATAAGAATACATTATGAAAGGTTTAAAGAGATTGGTAAACAACAAAATTTAAAGGTACTTATGAGACGAAATGGTGTATTTGGTTACGGTATTATAAGTGAAAAATTGGGAAACCCTAAGACAATAAGAGTTCCAGGAATAATACTAAGACAATTAATAGTCCTTTGAAGATGGTCGAAAGTGTTCCTATGATAAGTACGTAAAAAGAATGCTAAGAAGATATGCAAGTTAAGGCTTCAGAGCATGAGATGGGAGAAGTTTCTTACATGTTAACCATGCCCAACTTCAATAGTGCGCATCCAGTACTTCATATGTTGATGCTTTGGAAATATGTTACTGATCCTTCTCATATGCTACAAGTTCCGGCTGTGGGCCTTCAACAAGACTTGACGTATGAAGAGATTCCAGTCGTCATTGTAGACTGAATAATCAAGAGACTACGAAATAAAGATATAGTAATGGTTAAAGTCCTATGGAGAAACCAAGTAATTAAAGAGTGCACTTGAGAAAGTGAACAGAGCATATATGACAAGTACTCTTATATTCCAAGAGCAAGGTAAGTCTTAAAATTTGAGGACGAATTTTCTTAAGTTAGGGAGAATGTAATACCCGATACATGAATCACATGGTAAAGATCGAGTGTGATAGGAATAGATGTAAATTGGATGGTACTTATTAGAGATTTTGTGTATGTGTGTATGTGTGCATAATAGATAATATAGAGTGCTATATTGAGTATTCATTACTCCTAGAATATATGTATGATTAGTTATGTATGGAATTGAGATGTTAGACCTGTGTATATATAAGTTGATTGAGTTTGGATAAGTTAGAATAGAAAAACTAGAGAGATTCTCATCAGCAAGCCTTTTACGGGCGTAAAACATTATTCACCACCGTGAGAAAAACTTCTGTGTAAATTGGCCAACTCTTCATATTCATCTTCACGAGCATGAAATGTTCCTTCACAGCCGTAAAGAAGTGCTTCAAACCCAGATATGAACAGCTCCTTTCACGGTCGTGAAGCCCCTCTTCACGGGCGTGAAAATGTCGGGCCTATATATATGATAGCTCCATTTTTCATTTCAAACTCATCCATTTTCAACTCTTCTTCTCCTCTTTCTTCATAAATGGTCCCAACCACCTACCAACTCATTAATATTCATCCTTTAACATTTATTTCATCATAATAACATAAGAAAGAAGGATTGATACATTCAAGAACTTTAAGAATCCAGATATCTCAAGAATGTTCATTCTAAGGTTTCAAGGTAATTTTCTCAAAACTCATTTCAAAGTTCAAGTTAAGCAAATCTATGATTAAAATAGATGATTATAAGTTATGTATAGATATATGAAAGCCTTAAATAGACTTTACTATGAATTACATGAAATATCCAAAGATTTAGGATTTTGGGTGAATAATAGCTATTCATCACAATCTTTAATGTTCATCTGAGAGATGTTAAAATGGATGTTAGGAAGCGTAATAAGACTTCTCTAGATGGTTAAATCATAAGGACTACAACCATATGAACATGAACATATATGATTAAACCCTAATTTATGGATATTAGGATTTGATTTAGGAATGAAAACCACAAGAGACTAAGGAATAATTCATGCTTCTCATATTATAAGAGATAATATTTTGCAAGGAATTGCTTTGAGGTAAGTATAAACATTGCATATACATGTTGTTTCCTTGAGATTGATTGTTCAATCATTCCTAATGTACATGTATATGAATCTCATGTTATAAATTATTGTATTGTTAACCTATTAAATAAATTTCCATGATGTTCTCAAACGAATGATAATTTGTTCTATATAATCACTATATATATTGTAAATGACTTGGTCATTCTTCCTAAGACCAAGCTCATATGAAACCTATTTACTAACTTTAATGAATTCATGTTTATATGTTGATGGTCTTGTGACCAATTTGATTCTTTGTAAAATCCAAGCTATATGACCCATGACATATATATGTATAGAACGCTCTTCCTATTAAGAGTAAAATTATTGGTCCATTGTGCACTATAGGAGCCCAGCTGATAGGGTTTTTATTAGTGTTCCACCTAGAGGGGGCCACGAGCTCTAGGCATATGCCTGACCAAGCATATGTGTTATGATAAGGTAGTAAGGTTATTGATGCATTCTATTATGATAAGGTAGCAAAGCTACTGATGCATTCTGATAATGATGATAGTTCTATCATATGATTTGACAATATCATTCGATTATGAACAATTATGTTCTTGTAAGCATAACTTTATGAAACTTCCTTACCCATATTTCTTTGGCTTGACTTTTGTATTGCATGTTTATATCTTACTGAGTTGAAAGTTCAATCTTCTTATGTGGATTTTAGGTGATAGTGTAGCTTGAGAAGGAACTAATATAGAAGACAGAGCTTCTTGATTCATTCCTCCATGAAGACTCTATGTAATTTTTTGATGTATATTATTTTGTATTTGTATTTATATGTATAAGGAGTACACTCTAGAGCTCTGTAGTTAGATGTTGAGGATGATATTAATTTGATGTCTGAATTAATATATTGAGGGTTGCCCTTATCCCTTATTGATATGGGATGTATCTTTGATTAGTAAGGAACAAGAGAAAATCATATGATGATGTATGAAAATGCATGAATGATGATTATGTAATTCATAGAAATGAGCATATATGATGATGATAACTATGTATGATGTGAATATATGTTATATATGAGATTCAGGATATGAGTGTTCTACGGGTTTATGGTGGCCCTAAACCTACTCTTACCCTAAAATTATCGCACCACTGGAGTCAGCGTGTGATACTATTATTATTTATTGTTTAAGAGGAAACAAAGATGCAACATTAACTACTCCTATAAGAAAAGGGAAATAAGATTTCATAGGAAGCTAGTACTTGTCCAACATATAACCAATTATCCTTGTGTTCCATTCTTAATAAAATATAAGTAAAGTTAACCTTAACTATTCTTGAATTTACATATTTCTAGATTTGTCATCTTTCTCCTTTATTATCAATTTTCAATTAATAAAATTTGAGTATAATTCTATAATGTAGAATTTTATTATTCACGAGTATTGTTTCTTGGATAAAACAAATACACTGATTATTAAAAATAAATAAAATTTCCATGAATTTTATTGTTCACCTCTTGATTTTTTTTATGGGTACTAAGGAAAAATAGATTGATTAATAATTAATTAATTAATTAATTATATGATAATTATCCATATACTTAATTATTTTAATCATTATTATATGTATATAGCTTCTGTTTAGTTATTATATGTATAGTCTTTGGATTTTTTTATTTGAGTTTATTTTATTTTATTTTATATAAAAAAATATATATTTTTTTTAAATACTAATAGTTTGAAAACTAAATTTTGACTTTTGTAATATATTATAAAATTTATTGTTTGGGAATTTAATGAGCTTAATCAATTAAAAATATTTCAAATAGAAGTCCAACAATATTTTGTTGTATATAAACAATCTAATTAATTGCTTAGACCGAGTTGTCCTATTTGAGCTTTTATAAAAGTTATCACACAAATATGAAGATTTGAGAATTGCAATTGGAAACGAAATTGTTATTGGGAGACATGCTATTGAATTAGGAGATGACATTGATACAAGAACATATGAGGAGGAAGAAAATAGAGGTGTTATATTAGATGAGTTGGTTTATGATCCTAATACTATAACATGTTATAC
Organism: Aleurites moluccanus; assembly: GCA_948193065.1. NCBI lineage: Eukaryota > Viridiplantae > Streptophyta > Magnoliopsida > Malpighiales > Euphorbiaceae > Aleurites > Aleurites moluccanus. Next base: position 1,526 of record CANXYC010883082.1, on the reverse strand, counting down.
AAAATGATATACAAGATTCCTTGAATTAGTCTTCATCTTATGGACACTACACTTCACTATTATCTTCTGAACCAATGACTTTAGAAGTTCCTCTAGCATCCAAAAGATGCAATAAAATTGAATTTGAAGGAAAGTCTACCTCTTCTAAGACTAATAATATTCAATCATATGTCAAATAAATTCACTTATTATATTGACAAGCTGGCTAAAACTATTAGTTCATTTTATAGTAACGAATATAGTTATTGGGATCTTATCGGGGAAATACCAGACTTGGATAAGCATGCACTTTACAAGACACTTAAGTTACCAAATATTAGAGCAAGAGTTCATAAAAATGACTCATGAAAAATGTTTAGAATGGATAACTTATGAATTGAAGCAGTGAAATTGATATTTAATGCTAGTATTGCACTTTACTACAGTAATACCCGAAAAAAAAATTTATGCATGTTGTTGAGATGATTATGGATAGATTAATGTTTTGATAATTTCAAAATCTATATTCAGGAAAAATCTTGTGAGTCAGTTTTCATGATCTTAAAAGAATAATTTGGAAAAGTGTAAAACATAAGAGTTGTAGATTTATATCTTATCTTTAAGTCTGAGAATATTTGTTTATTCGGAGAATGTTAGAGGCTGAGTGAGTCAAAAGTATAAACATAAAAAATGTTTCTTTATGTGTTATATAGATGGCTGTAAAATTTCAAGGAGATTGGATAATTGTAACTCAAGAGAGATCTAAATTAATCAGATATGCTCGGATAATACTTGGAGAGTAAAGTCAGGGTAAAATTTAGAAATTCACCATAAATTGTGTAGATCTCCTTTTGACCTGAATTTTGGATATGCTGGACCCCTAAGTGTCTATTTTAAGTAACAAAAAGAATGAAGGAGTTTGGATGTATGTAACTCGTTTGTGAGCTAGTTTAGTGCGAGTTGATGAGGAAAGTTTTCCAGCTCGGCAAAAATAGGTAGTGCAAGCTAGCTCCTCAATTGCCGAAGTGAAATTTGGCGAAGTGGGATTACCGAAGTGGAATTTGGCAAAGTGGAGATTGGCGAGGTGGCATTTGGTGAGGTGGAATTTAGCAAAGTGGGATTGGCAAAGTGGGATTGGCGAAGTGGGGATTAGTGAGGCAATAGCTTATTTAAAAGAGAAGCAGTAGCCATTTTTCACGATAACTTCGTCTCTTTTCTTTCTTTCTTCTTCATTTCTTCTCCTATCTCTCTCCAATCTGTTCCATTTATTTTCTAATGCATTAATACTCAGGATTAATGCATTAAATCATTAAATTATCACATTCAAAGGCTTCGATCATCATTTTCAAGCTTAGATCCTTCAAGAACTCATTTTTGGGAAATTAAGGTGATTTTCTCCAAACTTTATTTTCTTTTTAGATTAAGATTTCTGGTAGTTAGAATAGTTATTTATGAGTTATATAGAACCTATTATGAGCATTTAAGGCTATTAATTTTGATTAATATGGAAGATACCATAATTTATAAATTTTGATGAATAGTAACGT
>CANXYC010883042.1:0-12503 GCA_948193065.1 Aleurites moluccanus | reverse complement strand
AGGTTCAATATGTGTTAATGCATGTTAATATGTGTTTATGCATGCTGATATGCTTTGATATGATGTTATATGTGATTTGATATGGTTTATAGTGGGTATAAGTCTTATAAGACCAATTTGGTAGTTATAGGAGAATCGTCCTGAGCTAAGGCTACGGACGGGGAATCGCGGCCTGATTGAGTAGCATTTGAGAAATTTTGATAGAGGTGAGTCTATATATATGATTGATGCAGTATTCATTCATAAGTCATGCATTTATGCATATGAAATAATAACCTTGCTTGAAAACCATTAATGATCCATTTTTGGGCAGATTTGCCAATTTGACCTAAAACAGAGCTACCGAAATGCCTATATTTGGCACAAACTTTGAATGGCTATAAAAATTATTCTAAAAGGCTTTTTGACCTGAAACCAAACGCAATTATTTATTATATATATGTATTTGTTATTGGTATAAAGAAAATGCCATGTAATTATTGAATTCAAGGCAAACCAAAAAGTGCCTGAAAAATGAGAAACAGACCCGTAATTTGGGAGCCAGTTGCGGCAGCGCAAACTGGGCCCCGACAGGCAAAAATATGAAATTAAGCCAAACTCTTTCTTTGGGTCTTATAATGTTATATATCATCATTTAAGTCGTATTTGAGACTTATTCTGATATGTTTATGCAATATGAGACATCTGCATATAATATGTTATAATAGGACTACTTCGATGGTGTAGAAATAAACCATCGGCCGTGATCACAGATATATGTTATGACCTTTGCTAGGGAGGGGTGAAATTCCCTATGCCTTGGTGTGTTGGGTTGGAAATAATATGATTGGATGGAAATGTGATGGAAGGGAAGTGAAGTTATAGTTGCTATATGATATAATCTGATATGTTACAGGCTCTTGTTATATTATATGCATTATAGTTCATGACATATATTTCATCATACTATCATCAGTATTCTTATTTACAGATCATTAATGGATAGATGTGACTGTCATGAATAATACTGCATACTCATATATATATATTGACTCACTGAGTATAATGTTATACTCACCCTTTCAGTGGTTACATGTTTCAGGACCTTAGTGAGGCAGTCATCCATTGGCTACATTATCTCTAGCCTTGGATCACAAATGTATGTATTTGAGGTCACTCCTGTGTATAGAGGTTCCTTGGTATATAATGTATAGAGGGTTTGGATTGACTTAAGTAAAATGTCAATATGATCATATGATAACCATATATAATATGAGATATGATTTATAATTATTAAAGTGCATATTGAGTTGTGTTTGACCACTAGAGGATAAAAGGGGATGTATGTTATATTGGGAGTGCAAATTTATATGTTTTGTGGATAGCTTAAGTCAGAGTTACAAAGGAAACTTTGTTAATTTTTCTGCATGCATATTATGATGTTTTTTTTTTTTTAAATTATCACCTAAAATGTATCACAGGTTAAGTAATGATTGTAAAAGTAAAGTTAAAGTAAAAGCATGGGTTCTTCGAGGTACTGGTCGCCTTGGCATTACCCGTACCCTAGGACCGTCATAGTCTAAAAATAGGCTGTGACACAAATATATATGTATGTGATGATATGATATGATATATGATGAGTATATGGTGTGATATAATGACTGTTACAGCCAATTGCATTAAATTACAACAAGAATTAAAGAATGATAGAATGCATGGTAGCTAAGTAAAAATGGATAATTAATTGAGGTTTATAGATTATGCATGTGATACTGGGTTCTATGGGTGTCTGTCGCTATTGACATCTCCCACATCCTAGGACTGTCGCGATCCGGAAACTGATCATGACAATTTTGAGAAATTTTTATAGTTTAATTTTGGCCAAGAGAAGAAGAAGAAGAAGATGATAATAATTTTTTCCTCCAATTATATTTATTTATAATAATTACTATCCAATTAGAATTTTGTAGGAAAAGACGATTTAAGAAAAAGAAAAAGAAAAATAATTTAACCCATTTTATGTCTAAATTAATTTAAATAAAATAAAATAAAATTATTTTGATGGAGAAAACTCCACTTGGCCGGCCTCCTTGCTTTATTTAATTTTTTTAATTATTATAATTATTGGTCAAAGTTTAACTCAATTTCTGCAAAATTATAAAATTGTCCTTTTTTTTTTTGTCTCTATTTCTTCTCTACCAAAGTATTCAGATTTTATTAATTTCACTCAATTCTATTTTTAATTTATCTATTATTCATCTGATTTTAGGTTTGCGAAGAAACATTGGATAAAAAAATGCTTTAAAAATCTAACACCGAAGGGTGTTCAAACTTAGGTTTTTCTTTTAAGTCTTTTAATGGATTTAACTAATTAATACTCTTTCTAATTTCATTTAATCCTCTAATTATTTTTTCAAACTTTCAAGCTACCCAACTTAGGTTATCTGTAATTAATTCTAAGCAATGAACCTTCTAGAATTTATGAAAAATTACCTACTGATACTCGTTTCCCGTAACTAAGTTTTAATCGTTTTAAATTTTCAATTAGGGTTATTATAGTAACGAGTTAATTTTCTCCCTCCTCATGGACTAAATGAAAATTTTGCACCTTTCCTTCACTTCCAATACTGTGAAACTAATAAAGTCTAGAAATGTATTAGGGAGAAATCCCCATTTACACAAAGCATTATATTTGTTAGCTATTTGCATATTAGGTTTCTTTAAGTCATTAAAGTCTTTCATTAAGCTTTTACAAGCTGATGGTGCTATTGAAATAATTAAAAGAAGAGAAAAGGGGCACAAACACAGTAAGTTTGAAGAAAATTGGAGAAATATATTTTTTTATTAATGTGTGCTCGAAATAATTGTGCTTTTGTGACCAATTAAACATAATTATATTGCTTTATATAGACTTTTAATTAGTGTAAAGGAAGGAAAATTAAACATGATCAACACTAAAGAATAGGTAAGCATAAGGCTTCCAAAATTCGTAATCAGCATGACACCACACTAAATGAAAAAAAAAATGATAACTGTACTTGTTATAAATCAGGGCTATGACCCACTTGTTAAGCAAAATTGAACCCAAGTCAAATCATTGCCCATTAGGATTACCATATCCATCATATTAAAATTAATACTATAAAAATAATTTTGCTCAACAGGTTTCCCAATAAACAAATCAAACTTTCAATAATTTTTAAAATAGGACATTTAAACCAATACATAATCATGCAGAGCTCTAGAATTATGAAGCAAAATGAAAATAAAATAAAAGAAAATGGCAGTAGCGCCAGGCGATGGGAACTAGTTGTCACGACCCGTTTTCGGATCGCGACGGTCCTAGGCACGGGAGATACCAATGGGGACCGGCACCTGTAGAACCCAGTAACACATGCACAATCTATAAACTATAATATATTATCCATTTTAGTTAATTACCATCCATTCTGTTATTTTGTAATTTATTCTGTAATTTACTGCAATTGGCTATAACAATCCATATATCATATCATATAACCATCATATATCTCATAATAACATCATAAACATATGTACATATTCATTTCCTAGCTAACCCATACATACCCCATGGAGCAGCTAGATTATGAACATCAAAATAATAATACAAATCAGAATATATACATCAGAATGCCAGCAAAAAACCTCGGATGACAGACAACAGGATTCTGCTATCTACTCCTCTTCTGAAATGGGTAAACAAAGAAAAAGTGAGTATATAAGATACTTAGTGAATCTATATGCATCAATAATAAAACAGTAGGTAATAATGAGGCAATGGTACAAATAAATCAGATAACAATAAATAGGATCTATAATAGGTCACAGTATAGCCAAAGAATGAAATACAGGCTCGGTATCATACGGAAAGAAAGATAAAGGGATGGACTGTATGAAATCATACAATCTCCAGTAACAATATGGACCATATGCGAACATATAGGTCTCCAGTAGCATATCAGTATCAATGAGCATAAGACTGATTAGGCCTTATTATCAAGACCATAACCCCTCATAGCTAGGGCATCAGTAATATAATGTGCAAATTGCCGACAGTATTTCCCCACTACCCTGTCGGATTGGTAGCTTTATCAAGCCAAATAAGGATCAATAGAAAGAAATAGTTTATCAATGGATACCATTATGCAACAATGGTGTCACACCCCAACTCCAGTGGTGCGACGGTCCTAGGGCAAGGGTAGGCTTAAGGCCACCATAAACCCATAGAACTCACATATTCTAGATCTCATATACAATTATATCAAATACAATATCGTATAATATCATTTTTCATAATCCATATAAGCATAACTCATTTCTTTACTATATCATTTCATAATTTCCCCTTGTTCCTTACTGATCAAAAGATGCATCCCACATCACTAAGGAACAAGAGTACCCAAAAGGTAACAATTCATACATCATATATATTAGCATCCTCAAATGACTAACTACAGAGCTCTAGAGTATACTCCTAATACATATAGTGTCATAATACCATTTAATGAATATACATAATCAAATTTCAAAATAATTACAATGAAGGCTTCTTGGAAGAATGAGTCAAGAAGTTCGATCTTCTCTATTAGCTCCCTCACGAGCTACACCATCACCTAAAATCCACAGAAAAGGAGTGAGCCTTCAACTCAGTAAGATATGAACATGCAATAAGAAAGAAATATATATATATATATATATTCGAAAGAAACATCCATATCGAGAACATGGGTAAGAATCAGAATGTGGTTAGGCTTACAAAGAAATAGAAGTGCTCACAATCGAATAGCACTATCAAATATCATGGTAGAACTACAGAATGAATCAGTAGCCATGCTACCTATCATAATAGAGCGCATTAGTAGTCCTTGCTACCTTATCGCAAACGCATGCTTGGCCAGGCATACGCCTAGAGCTCATGGTCCCCTTTAGGTGGAACACTAATAAAAACCCTATCAGCTGGGTTCCCAAACACAATGGACCAATGAATTTACTCTAATTGGGAAGAGCGTTCTATCCATAGGGTCATATGGTTTCATCTCACAAGAAACATATTGATCACAAGACCATTAACATATACCACAATTTCAATCAATTATTAATAAGTAAGAAGCAAGTAGGAATCATGTGAACTTGATCCAAGAAAATTGACCAAGTCACTTACATTATATACATATACATATACATGGTAATTTCATAAATAAATGATAAAATCTTAGTTTTAGGATATCATAAGAATTTTTGATTAACAGTCCTGTAATAGGATATCAAGCATGTAGGAATCATATGGATTAACATTTAGGATACTTGGTTACGTTATCTCAATGAAGCAAAGACAATGCAATGTTCATACTTACCTCAACACAGATTTATCCTTGAATTCCTTTCAGCAATTTGCTTAACTCTAAACTCCTCAATTACTTTGATTTTCTCTTCCTAAGAAAATTTTCCCAAATATTCAAATTAGGGTTTTTCCCAATCAATAATATTCAACATGATTTCTGAATATTTAATCATCTTAGAGTTTTTATTCTTAATTTCTAACATCAATTTAATTTATCTCTTAAAGAAAATATGCATTTAATTCAAATTTACTGTTCATGTTACTATTCATGATAGTCCATTAATTCTGATTCCTCTAATATTAATTACAATGTATAACCTTAAAATGTTTGCAATAAATTCCTTACACCCATAATAAATTATTCCAACTGCCAGACTTAATTAATCTAAAAGAAAAATGAAATTTGAAGAAATTTACCTTATTTCTCCAACATTGAATTTCTTGAAATATCTTACTTAAATCTGACGATTTCTACCTTGAAATATGCTAATCTAGAGGTCTAATGCATTAATTTTGAATATTAATGCCTTAAACAAGAAATGGAACTGATCCGAGAAGAATAGAAGAAGAACGAAGAAAAAAAGAAAAATATCATGCAGAAAATCGTCACTGGCCACTAGGTTAAATAGGCCGCTGCCCAAAATCCAGCTCGCCAGCTTGCCTCGCCAACCTGCCTCGGCAATGCTACCTTGGATAAGCCAGCTCGCCATTCTCACTTTGCACTTCCCAGCTTGCCATTCTTACTTTGCACTTCCCAAATCGCCAAATTGATCCGGCAATGCCACTTCGCAAAAGCCACTTCGCTATTCCAGCTCGCATATGTCACCTCGCATATGCTGCCTTGCCAAACTCTTCTCATGAACTCTTCCTTGCATATGCCACCTCGGCAATGCCTTTTCGCCTCTTCGCCAACTCGCTTCGCCTATCTCCCTCTTCGCCAAACTCTGCTCGCGAATTGCCATTTCGCACATTCCTCTTTGCATACTGCCTCTTCGCATAATGCCACCTCTCCTTTCCTCTTCGCCAAATCCTCTTCGCCTAACTCCACTTCGCATATGCCACCTCGCATATGCTTCTTCGCCAAATCCCTATTCGCCAAATTCCTCTTCGCATATGCTACCTCGCATATGTCTCTTCGCCAATTGCTACTTCGGCAATCTCACCTCGCCATTTCGCCACTTTGCTAGCTAGCATTGCCGGCTCGCAAAATGCTACCTCGCATTTTTCTGGCTCACCATAACCAGATCCTACTAAGTTAAAACTCTTCCTTGGCAACTTATACTTAACCATTTCGCAAAAGAGCTACAAACATCCAAACTTCCTGATTTTTTTTGCCACTTAAAATAGACATATAAAGGCTTAACATATCCAAAATTTCTGAAATTTTACAGCCAACATCATAACACATAAAGAAATATTTTTCATGCTTACACCTTTGGCTCAATCTGTCTCAGTCATTCCCAGAAATTCCAAATTCACACAGACTTCCTGTAGAAATACTCAATCAAACAAGTCCTGCTCAAAGGGACATAACTCATCATACACACAGAATTTTGCTAAGCCATTTTATAGAATCAGATGAGACATAAATTCACAACTCTCATGTTTTACACTTTACCAAATTATTTCCTTAAGATCATGCAATCAGTCTCACAAATTCCTGCAACCAGAAATTTACTACATTTCTCAAAACATTCATATCCTTAATTTAATTAATTCTTCAAACATACAATTAATAAAATATAACAAAAATGACAGATATTACAAATGGAATCCTCCATATCAATAATCTCAATATCATTCAATTCAATTATCAATAAGAACAATGGCAATGCTATGGGTAACATACAATCAATGATAAATAGTTTGGCAATTAAGAAAGACATAGAACAAAAGTTGGCTCGGTGATGGAAAACGGTAGGCCAATTGGCATGCCAACGTCGCTGGCAACAATGGCATTCAAATGATAAGCCTATGGAATACAAAGCAATAGGCCAAAGGCAAATGAACTAGGCATTTCATCAAACACGTGGTGGGCAACATTGAATGGGCAAATTGGCTAGGTTTTGGTGTAAGGTTATCAAAGCCCATTCAATAACAAACAAAGCCACATTATCAATAAGACATCAGGCAACAAATATTCAATGGTAAACAACATTAAAAGGATCAAAATAGCTAATGAATACCAAAGAAAAATCAAGCAAAATCATAGGCAATGAATAGTAACTTTAATTCGGCCAAAATGGATGTTTTACCAAGGGTTTCAAATTTCAATTCCAATGCAATATACATGTTAAATGATGCAATATAGACTCACCTAATGCTTCAAATAGCCTTGAAAACTTGATTTCCAACCAAAATCACCAATGAAGCCAATTAAGGAAACCTTGTCAAAACTTCAATTCTACATCAAACAAACCATTAATTAATCATATATTCACATCCAATTAACATATTCTATCATCAATTTACAAAATCTAACTCTAAATCATCAAACCCTTTCTTACAACTTCAAATTAGCTAGGCAAATTAGGCATTCCTATCAATTAGCATCAATTGATGCAATCTAACTACAAACCCATCAAATTCAACCTAAATAACATCTAATTGAACCATTAAAATCAACAAAACACATCCTTACCTCAAGTTGGATGATCCACCCAAAATGTTCCCTTCAATGTTCCTTGAATTCCTTTGCTCCTTTCTACAAATTGATGATGGAAATAGGTGAAACTAGGTGAGTATTCAAGATTTCTATAAAATTTTCTAAGGAAATTTAGTTGGAAATGAAGAAATGAGAGGAAAGAAAGGGAAGAAATTGTTTGTCCATACAAGAAAGGAGGAAGAAGATGGTGGCTAATGTTCTAAGTGATAATTAAATAGAAAAATCCATATGGCAAATTACAACTAACTCCCTAAACTTTCATATATCACATTTTGGTCCAAAATCTTCTGTAATTTATTCTGTCAATTCTATCAGGATTTAGAATTTAAAGTGGGGAGTTAATAAACTTATTTTAATTTATACTTATTTATAAAAATGGTTCTGGAGTCATTCTGTAACTCCGACCGACTAATTTTCACTATTCACTTTAAACTTCTATTTATTTACAATTTTGTCATTGGTTACTTTTTCAGTGTTCCTACATGATTTTCATTTCTTTCTTTTTACCAAAATTACACATATTTTATGGTGATTTTTTACCCCTAGGTTAACTTCAAAAATTCTTATATTGACCGGACTGCTAATTTCTCAGCAGTGTTTCCGACACCGCTGCTTTCTGAAAAAGTAACAAGTTTGCTTTCTAACTGTGTCTCTAAAATTATTTCCCATCATTTCAATAATAATGAACAATATATAGAGAACTAATTCATGCATGTGAGTTAGGAATTTATAGGGTATTACATTCTACCCCCCTACAAATAAATTCATCCTCGAATTTAAATAAAACATACCTCACTGCTGGAATTGGAATGGATATCTGCTTCTCATCTCCTGCGCACTCTCCCAAGTGCACTCCTTCATGGACTGATTCCTCCAAAGCACTTTGACCATCGGGATCTCCTTATTCCGTAATTGTCTGACCTATCGATCAATAATATGTACAGGTAGCTCCTCATAAAACAAGTCATCACTGAGATCCACTTCCTGAACCTCCAATATGTGCGATGGATCAGACACATACTTTCGCAGTATAGAGATATGAAAAACTGGATGTACGTGGCTCATGCTAGGTGGAAGAGCCAATCTATAGGCCACATTACCTATCTTTTCACGAATCTCAAACGGGCCTATAAACCTTGGTGATAACTTTCCCCTCTTCCCAAATCTCATAACACCCCTCATCGGTGAGACCTTAAGGAAGACATGATCACCAATTGCAAAATGTACATCCTTCCTCTTCGGATCAGCATAACTCTTCTGCCAACTGAAGGCAGTCCTCATCCGATCTCTGATCATAGGCACCTTTTCCATAGTCTCTCTGATTAACTCTGGCCCCTCTATCTGTTTCTCTCCTGGCTCCACCCAATACACTGGAGATCTACACTTTCTATCATATAGTGCTTCAAATGGAGCCATACCAATAGAAGAGTGATAACTGTTGTTATAGGAGAACTCTATCAATGGCAGATAATAATCCTAGTTACCTTTGAAATTCAGAACGCATAATCTCAACATATCCTCCAAAGTCTGGATTGTCCTCTCCGACTGCCCATCAGTCTGTGGATGGAAGGTAGTACTGAATCGTAACTGGGTACCCATAGCCTCCTGAAACTTCTGCCAAAACTGAGAAGTAAACTGTGTACCCCTATCTAATATGATCATCAAAGGAACTCCATGAAGTCGCACAATCTTATCCACATACAATTGTGCATACTGAGCTGCTGTGTGACTGGTCTTAACCTCTAGAAAATGAGCAGACTTAGTCAAACGGTCAACAATCACCCATATAGAATCATAACCCCTCAAAGTCCTCAGTAGACCAACTATAAAATCCATAGTAACCTGCTCCCATTTCTAGTCTGGCAACTCAATCTCCTGAAGTAGCCCTGATGGCTTCTGATGCTCGAACTTAACCTACTGACAGGCTAAGCATTTGGACATAAATTGAGCTACATCTCTCTTCATCCTATGCCACCAATATATGTCTCTCAGATCATGGTACATCTTGGTAACCCTGGATGTATACTATATGCTAAATAGTGAGCCTCTCTCATAATCCGATCCTATAGCCCATCAAAATTCGGTACACATATATGCTTCCCACATCTAAGTACCCCATTCTCTACTATAAACTCTGTCATCCTCCCATTCTATACCTCTCCCTTTAGCTTCAGTAGATAAGGATCCCTGTCTTGGGCCATTTTTATATCATTAATCAATAGTGACTTCACCCGAAATTGGGCTATCAGAGCCCGATTCTTATCCTGGGATCCCAACTCCAACTCTACTCCCAAATATGCTAACTCCCTCATCTCTCTGATCAATGGCCTCCTACCAATCACAATATGAGCTAGACTGCCTATCGATTTCCTGCTCAATGCATCAACCACTACATTGGCCTTACCCGGGTGATAAAAGATCTCACAGTTATAATCCTTTAATAACTCCACCTATCTGCACTGTCGAAGATTCAGATCCTTCTGCTGAAATATATACTATAGACTTTTATGATAAGTATATATCTCATATTTCGATCCTTACAAGTAGTGTCTCCAAATCTTCAATGCAAATATAACAACTGCCATCTCCAAACCATGTGTCGGATAATTTGCTTCATGCTTCTTTAACTAATGAGAAGCATAAGCAATCACCCTATCAATCTGCATCAACACACATCCCAGACCAATTTGAGAAGCATCACAATAAATAGTAAATTTCTCCCCCTCTATTGGTAATGCCAAAACTGGAGCACTAGTGAGGCAATGCTTCAAAGTCTGAAAGCTACGATCACCCTCATCAGTCCATACATATCGCTCCTATTTCCTCATCAGTCTAGTCAATGGAGCTGCAATCTGAGAGAAATCCTTCACAAACCTCCTGTAATAACCAGCCATACCCAAAAAACTGCGAACCTCTGAAACACTGGTAGGCTGATGCCAATTAGCAACCACTTCTATCTTCTGAGGATCCACCTTAATCCCATCCTTGCATATCACATGCCCAAGGAAACACACTTCTGTTAGCCAGAACTGGCATTTAGATAACTTAGCATACAATCGATGCTCCCGAAATGTCTGCAAAATAATCCTCAGATGCTCCATATGCTCCTCCTCACTCCTAGAATAGATAAGGATGTCATCAATGAATACGATGACAAACTTATCCAAATATGACCTGAACACCCTATTCATTAGATCCATGAAAGTAGTCGGTGCATTGGTCAACCCGAATGGCAACACCAAAAACTTATAATGCCCATATCGAGTCCCGAAAGCAGTCTTAGGTATGGCACCCTTCTTAATCTTCAACTGGTGATACCTAGACCTCAGATCTATCTTGAAAAATTGCTGTCACCCTGCAGCTGATCAAACAAGTCATCTATCCGAGGCAATGGATACTTGTTCTTTACTATCACCTTATTCAGCTGCCTGTAGTCTATACATATCCTCAAAGAGCCATCTTTCTTCCTTACAAACAGTACCGGTGCACCCCAAGGAGAACTACTCGGTCTGATGAACCCTCTATCCAATAGCTCCTGTAAATGTATCTTCAATTCCTTCAGTTCAGCTGGAGCCATTCTATATAGAGGAATAGATATCGGATCAGTGCCTGCATGCCCCTCAATCTCGAACTCAATCTCCCTATCAGGGGCAATCCTGGCATCTCATCAGGAAATACATCAGAAAATTCCTGAACTACTGGTATTTGATCAAGATGTATAGAAGACCTTTGTACATCCACTACATGTGCCAAATAGGCTGAACAACCTTTCCCAATCATCCTCCTAGCCTGGATAGCAGAAATCAGGTTAACCCAAAACTCCCAAATATCACTATGAAATTCAAACTCTGGCTGCCGCTCAGGCTGAAATCTAACCCTCTTTCCGATAACAATCTATAACTGCTCGATTCCTCGTCAAAAAATCCATACCCAAAATATCATATAGCTCTAATATAGGCAACTCAATCAAATCAACACTGTAACGCTGTAGATAAGGCTTAGAACTTGAGCTTTAAAGGGCAAACCTAGGAGATTTGTCCTTCGCTTGAAAGTTATTTATTAATGCATGTTCATGTCTAAATTGAGTGTATATGCATGTTTTAGGAAGTATTACACGCATAAAAGTGGTTTAAAGGTTGTTAGGAAGAAATCGGGAAAAATTGAGTTATTGGTGAATTGGGGGCAAAATGGTCATTTCACACCCCTTCGAGTTCTATGGAAATTAACATGATATTTGAAGATAGAAAAGAATATTAGGACATGAAAATGATGATATTTTATTTATTTAAAGTTTTATCGGAGAATTAGACCCGGTAGAAAATAATTCCTAGCAAGCTGCTCGATTTAGGAGTTTCATTGAACTAAGGGCAATTTGGTCTTTTCCTTTGGAATATGGACTTATATGGTGTATGCAAGCTTATGGTATCATTTTAGGCTTGTCTAAATCTAACCATTGGATGAAATGATGAAGAAATGGATGGTTAGATGGCTAGGTTT
>CANXYC010883034.1:0-22323 GCA_948193065.1 Aleurites moluccanus | reverse complement strand
ATATATATATATATATATATATATATATATATATATATATATATATATATATATATATATATATATAATTTTAGTTTAATTCTGTTTAAAATTAAAAAAAGGAATTTGCAAATCATAAATTAAATTTTTAATTTATCTTTTTTTAAATTAAATTAAATTAAATAAATTATAAAATTATACATTTTAATTTAATATATTTAATTTAATTCGATTTAATCTGTTCCATAAATTAACTTCCATCCTAGTATTTTATTCCTTTCAAAATGGGTCAAACCCCATTTTTAGCACTGTTTATTTTCACCGAGTATTTTCTATGAGCTATGGGCACTGGGTATCATGGAATCTTAATAATAAAATTGATTTGGTTGATGAAATTCCTTGGAATTTGCTGTTTGCTACAGCAATTTGGATTTTGCGGAGCTGGGGGAACAAGAGGATTTTCAATGAAGGTTTTTTACTTGGAAAGGGGCCCTCATAAGACTATTATTGCTTATGCGAAAGAGTTACTTAAGGTGCAGAATCTTTTAATTTGGCTAGTACCAGGTGGAGGTTGGAGAAATAACAGCATCTTATTTGCTGGGTGCCGCATCCAGAAGGATGGGTCAGTTTAAATACGGAAGCTTCCTCTGTCAGCAATTCTGGTCGGGTTTCTGCTGGGAGCTTACTTAGACTGGTGCATAGATTGGTGGCTTTGCCTCAAATTTATGGGGTCTGTTCTATTAACATGGCTGAGCTTTCGAGACTTTGCAAAGGGTTTGTTACTGGCTTGGAGTAAAGGTGCATGTATCCCAAGGGTTGAATGTGACAGTTTATTAGTGGTTCAGCTGATCAATAGAGAGGAAGAAAAGGTTAATGAGTTCACTGCTCTTTTTAGAAGAATTAAAAGTTTGCTGAGTAGGAATTGGAATGTTGTGATTTCTCACATTTTCATAAAAGCAAATTTCAGTGTAGACTAGCTTGATCACTTGAGAAGCAATTTAGATAATAGGCAATCATTTGTTTCATGTTTAAGTATGAAGTTAAAAAATTAATTTTAGATGGTTTAAAAATTAATTTTATCTAAAAAGTTAGATTTAAATAAATTAAATAAAATTTTTTTATAGATTAATGATATTTTAAATTAATTTTGAGTGGATTAAAAGTTAATTTTATATAAAAAAAATTATACTTAAATGGCTAAAATAATTTTTTTTTATAAATTAATAAAATTTTTTTTTATCCGAGTCCTGTGAGGTCTCTGTCCTCCACTGACATTTTGAATTTTTATTCTCCCATGTATATAGAGTTTCGTATTCTAGTGATTGTTTAATGTAATTTTATATTTTTTTCTTTTATTCCAAAAAATAAAATCAGGAGTAAATATATTTTAAAGTAAAGGACACTAAAGTTTATTACATGATTAAAAAAAAAGTAATGGAAGATAAAAATGGAATAATTAATGGATCACTTCAATGGAAGGACAATTAAATATATTATTTCTAAAGCGTTCCAGTGGTCATTTGAAACAAAGGTAAAGAAACAAAAATAATTAGAACTGCTTAATGAGAATCTCTGGCTCCATAAAACTTAAACTTAGAGGAAGGAATTGACTGCAAAAAATAAAAAATAAAAAGGAAAAGAAAAAGAACTCCTCAATTTTAACCAGAGATCCTGCAATGTATTGCTAGGTGCTATAGCAACAGTACTCATAGTGTTGTGACACCTCATTATAATATTAATATTCATTAAATAGCTTGTTTCAGTGCCTTGTTTTTCACATTATATATATGTATAATGTAAATATAACATGAGATTAATTATGATTTTTTTCATATAAAATAATCTAATATATTAATTTTGACTTTTAAAAATTGATTAACTCCTTCTTATAAATGTCACAATATATTATTAGATCATTATATCTAATTTTATTGTTAATTAACCCTAAACTGGTCAATAAGAGTAGTAAAAAAGATAAAAATGTCTTTATTCTTTATTTTTAATTAATTATATCCAATTTTTACTTTAAATTTTTTTTAGTGTTAAAAAATATATTTTTATACTTTTTGACAACTCTGAAAATAAAATAAATAAATAAATTTTTTATTTTATTTTTTTAAAAAATAAAAATTTGAAAATAAAAAATAAAAAATATTTTTTAAAAAATATTTTTACTTTTTATTTTCAAATTTGTCAAAAATATGAAAATAAATTTTTTATTTGCATTAAAAAATTTAAGAAGAAATAATTTAATTTCTTCTTAAATTATTTAAATTATTTTTAAAATAAAAAATAAAAAATATTTTTATTTATTTTTTATTTTCAAATTTGTCAAGAAATATGAAAAAAAAAATTATTAATACTCAAAAATATTTTTTAAAGCAAAAATAAAATATTTTTACAGCCATTGTTGACTATTTTAGAATTGACTAAGGGCAAAATTAAATAGAATGATGTATTAGTACAACGAGACATTTATCAGAAAATAACTAATATATTTTTAAAAAATCAAGAAAAATTTAATGTATTTAATCATTTTACAGAGAAAAAATAATAATTAACCCTATAACATATTATATTTGATACATAATCATACTATCATAGCAGAATTACTCGAGCCTTAGAGGTCAAGATAAAGAAACTAAAAAAGTATATATGTACTGGTGGGGATGTCTGTAGTTAGTCTTCAATCTTTATAGTAACTAAAAAGTAATACTAAACTATGGGAAATTTACCTTACTTCTGTCAAGAGAATAGGGCAGGAAGCAGATTCAATGGGAAATATACCTTACTTCTGGCAAGAGAATAGGGCAGGAAGTAGATTCAATTTATATATATATATATTAAAGTAGAGTTTGCTAAGAGACTTCTAATAGCGTCTCCTTTACAGTGACATTAGTTGGAAAAGAAAATACTAACTTAATAATACCATACATGTATATTGGAAATTAATTAATCTTGTTGATACAATCTCACAATGGTAATGGTAACTCCCAACATTAAATTCAAAATCCAGCAAGTACTTGAAACATCTAATACTTCATGTGATAGTTCAGCCAAGCTGAACTGGTAGTACTTTTTGTGAAATTGGAATTAATTCGCAGTCTACTTTACATGATTAACATGACATCTCCAATACACGAGACTCCCTACCTTGCAAGGATCACTTGTCTTGTGCAGCCTTTTACATTTTATGGATAAAGATCATTTTAAAAAGAAAGGAACGGTGTGGGGGATGTTTAAGCTTTAAACTGATAGGATTCTGATAAAACTAACCTTTGCTTGGCCAAATATAGAAGGAACCATATATTATATATAAATATATATTGAAAGCAAGGAAAAGAAAAAAAAAATGAAAAAAAGAAACATGTGTAATGTATGTGTGTGTGTATATATATATATATATATAGTACATCAAGGAGGAGCAGGAGGAGACCCAAAGTATGGAAATGGAAGCCAATGATATATTTGAAAATGCCATGAAAGGCAGGTGGGATCAAGTTTTTGAGGCTTTTGCGAAGAATTCTAATTTGCACGGGGAAAAGATAACAAAATCAGAAGATACTGCGTTGCACATAGCAGTATCAGATGGCCTAACAGAAGTAGTGTTGAAACTAGTGGAAATAATTGGAGAAAATGCATCAAGAATCCTGCATATAAAGAATGAGACAGGAAACACACCTCTGCATCTAGCAGCAGCACTTGGTGATGTTAAAATGTGTCATTGCATTGCTAAAAAAGATCGAGAGCTAATTATATCTCGAAATTCTGAGAGTGAAACCCCTCTTTTCCTTTCCGCTCTTCATGGAAAGAAAAACGCTTATCTTTACCTTCATTATCTTTACGAAAAAGAATTCAAAGATGACCGTTCATCATGCAGAAAGATGAATGGGGACACCATACTTCACTCTGCTATTTCTGGAGAATATTTCAGCAAGTCTTATTTTCATTTTTTTTCTCAAATCTTTTCACTTATGTTTCTATGATTGTTTTACTAATTAAATCATCACTTCAATTTTTATTCACAGGTTTAGCATTTCAGATAATTCACGATTATCCAGATCTTGTCAATTATGTTAATGAGGTTGGCCTGACTCCTCTGCATATTTTAGCTAGTAAGCCTAAGGCATTCAAAAGTGGGAGTCACCTTCCACCACTTTCTCGTCTCATCTACCGCTGTAAGAATTTTCGACTCACCTTTAGCAGAAAGTATTTAATTAATCCATTAAATTTAAATTGAAAGAGAGATGGACTGAAAAAAGTACAGCTGCAATCTTGCAGCTCATATTCTGCTTCTTTCAAGCTGATTTGCTTTAAAGGGCAACAGTTTTCTTGTCTGTTATATGTTATGGTAATATTTGTTGAAGTGTTACTAATGTTATCTATTACAGGTATAATAGTTTATGAGCTTCAGAAGGAAAAACATGATCCCGAAGCATGCATTAATAATTCAGAAGTCGAAACAGGTCCTAAGTATCCACCAAATTATGAAACTTGCAGGAACTTCTTCTTCGCAATAAGGGAATTTTTTCAAGTATTATGTGAGTTGATACAACACGTTATACTTCATTATATATATATATATATATTGAGTTAATATATAGGCAAGTGTTACCCCCTTTTTTTTCTTTTTATGCCAGCTAGAACACAGGGAACTAGTATAGTTTATCGAGTGAGTCAATGTCTCATTAAAGCAAAGATTAAAAATGAGAATGACAACTTGAAGGATGAAGAGAATGCACAGCAAACAAGCAGTTTATATGATGGTAAACAATGATATTTAGTCTCCCCTTCTAGGATAATTTTTCTTTTCTCTTCCATAGGAAGTTTTGGGTAATTTATATATGAGTTTTATTTGGTTTGTGCTATTTTATGATAAGCATTTAAAAGCAAGCTCATTTTATGCTTTTCTGTAGATGGGAACCCACCAAAGAAAGAGTACAAAGAAAAACCTATTTATCCTCCCAATTATGCAACTTTTTTCCTATTCTTCAAATTTGTGGCTAATACCTTGCTAATTATTCTTGGTTTTGGTATGTATTTCCTATCACAGCTTTTTCTTCTTCTTTTTTCAAAAACTCGTTTGATAAAAAGGACAATTTATATATATGGTTTCATCTTTAGGCATTACAAAAATCAAGAACATCAGAGAAAAGAAAGAGCGACACACATGGGCTATCCAAATAATGAACGAACTGGTTCAAAAAGCTTCTTTGTACAAGTACGACGCTAATGGTCAAAATCCCAAAACTTCTCGGCCTAAGAGAGATGGAGATCCATCTGAAGGTTTTACAGCCCTATCTAAGTCAGAGGTTGACAAGATATCTAAGAGTGAAGATACAAATAATATTGGGTCAAGCACCTTGATAGCAAACCAAGAAAAGCATCGAAAGGGGAGAGATGAAGATGGAAAAGGTAAGGCACATGAGTATTATTCGGATTTAGGCTGTAATGCAATAAGAAAACTACTGAAATAGTCATGAAAGAAAATATCTGTAAGGTTCATATTTCATTAAGTATACTTCAGAGAAATCAATGATGGATTAATGGAATTCATTTAGATGTTGAGATTCATTACTAGTTATCATTTTGGAGCAATTATACATTGTTTTAAGTTTCTATATAGATTGTTTTATACATGTTTTTAACTTTACTCCATTTTCCAATTTGAGTAAACTGAATTCAAGTTAAATATAGGTGTTTCTTTTTATGGTTGTTTGAGATTTACTGTAGATCGACCATGTATTCTGACTTGGGAATGCACACAAAACAGAGAAAAATGACAAACCTGTCTTAGTCGCTGCAAAGCTTGGAGTGACAGATATGCTGAACAAGTTCCTTGAAGCATATCCCGCTGCAATACAAGAATTGAACACACCTCAGAAAAATCTTGTGCTCCTGACATATGAGAAGAAGGAGACTCAAAAATTTAGGAAAAAGGAGACGCCGATACTGTTAGCAGCAAAGATGGGAGTGACTGAAATTGTGGATAAAATCTTAGACATATTTCCTGTAGCTATTCAAGACTTGGACTCTCATAAGAAGAATGTAGTGCTTCTGGCAGTTGAGCATAGACAAACTGATGTCTACAATCTATTGATAAAGAGAGCAAAGTTTAAGGAGCGCGTGTTCCGTCAAGTGGACGAGGATGGAAACAGCGCGTTGCATCTTGCAGCAAAATTTGGAGATTATCGGCCTTGGTTAATTCCAGGTGCTGCCTTGCAGATGCAATGGGAAATCAAGTGGTACAAGGTAAGAACATAAATGATCTGTTCTGTTTTTTATTCTGCACTTTACACTTGACTGTCATTTCCTGTATGTTCTGCTATTCTGTCTCCTTTTAAAGACTAATTCAGGGAATAAAGGAAAAAACTTCGACTTTGTACAACTCTATGAATTTGAATAGATGAAATTATCTGACTTCCGTTTGAGGAAACTAAATATAAATGTACATTCTCTTTTAAGAATCTGTCAAATGGCAGAAGGAAAAAAATTTGAGTTATTCTTGTTTTGCAGTTTGTAAAGAAATCCATGCCCCCGCATTTCTTCGTTAAACACAATGGCGAGGGCCAGACAGCTAAAGAAATCTTCACAGAGACACACAAAGACCTTGTTACCAGAGGCAGTGACTGGCTCACAAAAACCTCTGAGTCGTGCTCAGTTGTTGCAGCACTCATCGCAACAGTTGCATTTGCAACTTCTGCAACTGTACCAGGCGGACTCAATCAATATAATGGTGAACCAACTCTCAAAAATGAGCCTGCATTCAATGTCTTTGCCATTGCATCCCTTATAGCACTCTGCTTTTCAGTAACTGCACTGATTTTTTTTCTTACAATTCTTACTTCTCGCTACCAAGAAAATGATTTTGCAGTTGACTTGCCAAGGAAGCTCTTTCTGGGTTTAACATCACTTTTCACATCAATAGCTTCTATGTTGCTCTCATTCTGTTCAGGGCATTTCTTCGTTCTCAAAGAAAACTTGAGAAGTGCAGCTTACCCTTTGTACGCTGCTACATGCTTGCCAGTGACCTTTTTTGCTCTTGCACAACTCCCTCTCTATTTTGATCTTGTAAGGGCTATCCTCAAGGAGGCACCTCAACGGAGCTACAAGCACAAGGTTTCTTTGAGCCACAAAATACGTACTTGATGTTTGTTTGTTGTTGTATAGAGTGATTTTTTTTTTTTTTAATTTCTTTTATGAGAATATTTCAGAGTGATTTCAGCAGTTGTGTTGTTTGGAAAAAAAATTATAGTCTTATTGTCTAGTATTAAAAGCGACAGCATGATCTAGTTCATATCATATGGTAAGGGTTTTCTTTTTCATGGATTAGCAGAGCCTAGAGGCACTTCATGAGCAGCTTAATTATGCAAACAAGATCTTCCACCCTACTTCACAACAATATGGCCAGCAACTAATAGGTTTTTGGATGCAAAGGATACTGCGCGAAACAAATAATAAGTTCAAATCATTGCTTCGCCAGTCTTTCAGAAATAATGATACACAGCTATCGTAATCAAAGTCATCTTCCAAGTTGGATGAAACATAAACGACTTGAAATAGCAAAAGCATGCAACCTCTGACCAATCTAATCAGTTTGTGTATTGAGTGGCTACTAATTTCTTGTCTTAGACAACTATGCAATTGATATTATTATATCAAAGCCAAAATCCAAATTTAACAATTTGAAATTTTGCTAACTATGGAAATAAAATTTCCAGGCCAGACTCTACTACCCTCCTGAATTCACATCAGAGAATGTGATACAATTCATTTTTATTAAAACCATAACCCAACAAATTGAAAATAAAAATAATGGAGAAAAAAACTATTTGTGCTTAGTAGAAGTAGCAGAAATTTACTTCTCAAGGGGTACTTACATGAACCTGTTATCAAAGCAATGTAATTTCTCAAGCGGCACCTACAGGGCCGATAATATGCAAACTTACATTACTGTAGAAAAAGCAATTGTTCTGCCTCTATACCATCCCTTGCATATAACCATGCTGCAGCAAGATCAGACATCACTAGTTCAATTATCTGCAGATTAGGTGTGAAGCAAGATTTATTAAGAGAGTTGCCGTTCCTGTAATATCCAAAGCAACTACAAGAGAGTTCTAACAAGGGCTTCCCTGTCCACAAAGTTCCGTATAACCAGCTCCATGATCAGCACCATCCTAAAGATGAACGACAATTTAAGTGCTTCTACGCACTTCAAGAGAAACACTACGCCAGTGCCTTTTCTTTGACATAACCTGAAATAATGAAACTTATTGATCAGAAAATATCTATTAAGGAAATAAGTTGGACCAGAAGCAACTATAAGAGAATGTAAAACTAAAAATGATACAAGTTAGTTGTTGTGACTGAAGATAATTTTATATGCACTAGTATCACAACATCAGATGGTGGAAACTTAAAAAACAAAAAAGTAGCACGAGCAACTTTCCTAGTTAGGTCAATGCAAGCACACACACACACACACAATGGTGATGATTATTAGTATTTAATTTCCAGGTGGATACTTGATAATTGTCCTTATTTACAAAATCTTTGGATAAAAACATGTTTATTGAAATATTAATAGTTCGGACAGAAAGGAATTTTACAAGAAAAAAAGAAGAAGAAAAAAGCCTTAAAATCACATTTAAGTTTGGGATCTTTTCCTTTTTCTTGGTAGTAGAAATTCTCTCTGTCTAATGAAAACAAGGAACTAACTTCAGCATTAGAACAACATAAAGGAACGATTGGGAGCTCAAGAATAGGCCTTTGGCTGATAAATTTTTAGAATTTCCCATACTTCTTTTCCAAATAAAATGAGCTCAGGAAGAGGGAGAAACAGAGTGACATCCTCCATTTTCAACAATTATTCCAAGTCTTATAAAATTCAACCCAAAATCCACACTTAAACTCACAACTTTAAGTGCATCAATGCCTAAAATTGCTACTTCCCTGGAGCAACACCAAGTTTGAAATAAATGTTTGATTGGAAGAGATGAATGAATTCTTCTTTTATTTGAAATAAGTGTTGGATGTAGTAATAGTAGTGACCTCAGAAAAGGTTTTGCAACCCATTCAATGGAAGAATACAAGGACTTCACTTCACTGCAGATGCCTAGAACTGAATTTATTATGTGGCAGAACACTATATGGATGAAGAAATGCATATAACTACCAAATTCTAACTTATTTAATGAAGCAAATAAAAAAGGTTAAAACAAAATCAGATAAATTATACACTGGCCAGTTGTGTAAAGCGTAGTAAATGAATCATTAAACACCATACCTTACAGGATGGAGAAGGCAATGAGACCTGGCGAACAGCCTTTCTGGGTTCTGTTAATTGCCGAATCTCTCGAAGCTGACTCACAATGTTCTCCAAAAGTTGCAACTGAGTTTTTTCTTGTTCCTTATGCTCCATAGAGACATTGAGCTTCCCTCTACCCTCTTGTACAATCCTTAGCCTTTCCCTTAATCTCCCAACTTCACTGTCAATTTTATACCTCTCATAATCAACTGCAGACATGGAATTTCTTCGCAAATCAGAAAGCAAGGATTTTCTTATCGTGTAACCCAGAGGTGGCAATCCACTGGTTATGTCTGAGCAGCTTCTGCAGACATCCTGATCAGTTTGTGACCTGCTCATGATTGGACTATCAGATGATCTTGGGATGTCCAAGACAGCATTCACTGACAGCTTTTCACTTCCATTTCCTCTGACTTCACTCCTCGTATTAAATTTATCAACAATCTCTTGAACATCATGAACAAAAGGATCCTTGTTGAACATTGTATTGCATAAATCTTTGTCTTGTATCTCTGAATGATCAAAACTAGATGGAAAGATATTCTTAGTTTCGTCGTAAGTTTGAATTGTCTTTGATGCCAACCCTTGGCTTGTACTTTTGACATCACTTTGCCATTGTATTTCCCTGATAGGAGCAACCATTTTCTTGTCATATAAATTATATCCTTCTGCAGTTGATGAGTTAAATTGTGAATGCATCTCTGCACTCTCAACCTCTCCTTCCTGAGGCAGTGGACTCTTTTCCAGTGACAATGGCTCCATCTCTCCAAACTCCTCATCAATCACCTTATTGCCGCTTGACAAATGTTGATGATATTCAGTTGAATGCCCAGGAATGCATTCTAGTTTCAAAGAGTCAACTTCATCCGACTCTGGGATTGGCAACTTTTTCCCAAAGGTTAGAGTACGATCTTGTAATTCAATAGATTTATCATGTCCCGAAATTTTGTTTGCATTTCCCGCCTTTTCCTTCTGACAAATGGATTCATCGATCCTCTGCAGCATCAGTTCCGGATAGTTACATGGGTATAGCAATGAAGAAGCCCATTTTCCATGAGATGTTCCTATGCATTGAGCATCAGAATCCAATTGATCACTCCCAAAAATCATTTGCCTGTAAGTTTCAACTTCCTTCTCCAAGAAATGCTTTTCCCTTTCCCTTCTTATTAAGATCTCTTTAAGAATGCTCATTTCTTCAAAATCATAGGCAGATTTTTCTTCTATCATCCTCTGGTATTGCCTAGCTTCCATTTCTATCGATGCCTTCTCTTCTTGTAGACGCAGTATCATTGCCATAGCCTCATCTGCAGCAGTAGCAGCAGCATGCCTCTCTTTCTCAAGCTCAAGGTACAAAGCAGCATGAGCTGCATGCACTTCTTCTACTGCTTGTTCCAAGACTCTAATTGCATTCTTGTCACTACTATCAAATAAGACTTCTCCTTGTGCATTAAATTTCAAACTATCAGCAGGTGATGCACCCTTATCTGTTAGTTTATTTTCATTAACAAGTTCTTTTGATCCAAAATCAGCGGACTCTCTTCTCAACACACCCACATCCGTAGAATAGACCCTGCCATCTAAAATCACATAACCATGCACATCAGAAGCAGCATTAGAAATATGCAGAAACTATATTATCATGTGCATATGCAGGAATGTGGATGCATCCTGGATTTTATTAGAAACATTTTTTGTCTTAAAAGCATGCAGTGCTTATGTGAAGAATACTCAAGTCAGAACTCAAAAAAATAGAGACCACAGAAGATACGAAGTCTTCCTCTACTGAATGCTGAAATATTATAATGGAAAGAGTAGGGCTATCACAAAACTCGATATGCTACTTCTATAATTGGAAGGTTCAATCAATTGGATCCTATTATGGACATTGTAAAAGAAATAAAATCACCAATTTGTTAAGGTTTTATATATGGGAACTATTTCTTGCAATTCAAACACAAAATTTTATATTGCAATACCACTTAGAAAGTTATACTAAGAGAACCGTGCTGATTCAAACTAGAAATAGAAAATATTAAAGCAAACGAGTATTCGCACTGAAAATATTAATACCAAACTAGTATTCGTACTCACAATGCAGAGCATTGCCATCAGGTACCATGCTGCCTTCGTTGCTCTCATTCACCATTTTCCAGACACTGGCAGGAGACTGGAAAAGAGCTTGTGCATCCGACTGAAAAGGATCATACGAAGAAACAGAAGAAGTCATCCCACTATGACTAGAACATTTCCTACGATGTCTTAGAGCATGTCTCACCTTCTGATTCGAAACCCCCTTCCCCTTGATTTCAAACCTCTCTTCTTTCACATCCCTTGCATACATTACGCCACTCCTAAAACCCATTTCTCTCCTCCTTTTTTGAAATGAGCTACAAGATGTTTCACAATCTAATGGAAAGCATCCATTTTCGCAATTTTTCGCATTCATCGGGTTCACTTTCACTTCCGGATTCAGGTTTTCGTCCCAAATCGAATCAAAAGGGAACTTGCTCTTAACAGAGAATTGCATAGAGGATATCTTCTCTGATGGGCTGTTTACTAGCACACTTTGCCAGCAATTATCACTATTGGGGTCACCAAAAAGCCCATTGCAAGGGCATGGCAGAGACAATCCAAACACACCCAAAAATTTTGAAGCAAGATAAGCAAGAGTTGATGCACAAAGCAGAAGATAGGCAATGGCAAGATCAAGAAAGGCACACACTAGTCCACTAAAAGTCCACGATTGTATCTCATGACATGACATTTTTCCCAGAAAAAAATTCTTCAAGAATCCAGTTGGTTAGACAACAAACAACTTTCCTGTACAATTAAGAGAAAACTGAAGAAAAAGGAGAATTGTGTCAAATCCAACATTTTCTATTGATCATGTGAATTATAAAGTAGAAAGAAAAAATAGGCACAAATGGAAATATGATCAGGGCTTTGTTTGATTGCCCAAGAAAATGCAGAAAACAAAGGACAAGAAATAAAATTGCACTCAACTGAACTCAATGCAGAGATAACCCAATAAAAAAAGGCCCGAAAGTCTTTTCCTTTTCTAATTTTCTTTCCCATTCATTGACTTCATTTTCTTCAGTTTCTCAGCAATCAATCAAAATAAATAAACAAATAGCAAAACATATTTGACTAAATGAGAATTGATTACATGCGTTGACTCAGAGAGTTGATAATGAGTGGACTCGGTCATGAATCGTGTTGGATTACCAGTCCTTTTAGACCTGCTATGAAGGTTCGTAGAAATGGAAGAAGCTTTCTTTAACTAAAACCAAAGAGCTTAATTTGTCATTCAAACCTTTTGGCTCCATTCCCGAGACAGATTCAGCCACGTCCATTTTGATTTTTGAAAGTAGTCGAGATTCGTCAATCTCACGCTCCATTTATCCGTTACCCATTTTTCAAGTATCGTGTTCATCAAGCGCCGTATGAGAGTAGGATTGATTATTGTGTGAAAGGATAACCGTTGGCGTAATTAATTAATTATTAATCGGAGGATTGGCTGACAAATTACTGTAGTAAATGCGTAATTAAATGAAATCAAATGAAATTAACAGTGACAGTTGTGTATTTTCCCTTTGTCTTTTTACCCATTTGCATTCTAATTTCTTTTTTTATTAAAGGGAAATTTGCATCCAATTGTTCACGATCAAGGAAAGAACCAGTATCACTGAGGCTAAACGAATCTTGGAGCTTCTAAAAATTTATTTTTATTCATATTAAGTCCCCTAATTTTTATTTTTACACATATTAATGAATTATTTAATGGATGTTACAAAATTATTAAAATACATGCGTTTTAAAACTTAAAAAATGTGTGACGACTGTTAAATAAAAAAATTGACTAGAAAAATTTAAAAAAAAAAAGAAAATTAATGAAAAATGAAAACAATCAAAACAAACTCAACCAATCTTATAATAAAACTCACCCAAATTAAAAGAACCATAAATTTGAATTCACCCAAATTAAAATAGAATTTCAGTTATCTTTCTGTTTTTTTTTTTAGTATAAAAAATTTTCAGAAATCAAAGGGATGGAGATGGACTCTTGAAAGATTAAAGTTTAAACAATGTTTTGTTATGCTTAATCCATCACCACAAAGGACAATTGATGAAGATAATAAGAAAAGAGGAATTAATTTTGCTGTGATTGTGGCTCTTGTGATGGCAACTACAATTGAGACTTCAGCTATTGCTGCTCATGTAGATGCTGAGTTGTCCGGCTCACTAATTCTTCTAATAAACCTTGTCATCCTCATTATTTCATCAAGAAAGATGAAACTTGATTGCTATTGAGTATTGAGATACAGATTGCGAGACGAAGAGATTTGTTAGCTTTTGTTGATTTTTTAGATTTTTTTGGTTTGAAAATAATTTTGATAGTTTAAGGGTTTTTTTGTGGGTTTTAAAGAGAAAATTGATAGAGGAAAATATTGAATTTTTTAAAACTAAAAAGAAGAAGAAGAATTTGAAGATAATTGTAGGAATGACAATTGGGCGGGACGATGGCGGAGGAACCATCTCCATCTCCATCCCACTTTAGCGGAGGATCCCATTCCCCGTTTAAATTTTGTATTACTAAATTTATTTATATTTATAAAATTCATAAATAATAGCTAAAAATATAAAAAAAATTATTTAAAAAATATTAATAAATTCAAACACACAAAACATCAATCAAACATAATTAAAATATAAATATTTTAATACATCAAAAATATTCAGTAATTTTTTTTAATAAAACATTAAAAATTCAGCATATATTAAATTATGAGTACTTGAACAAATTTAATCTAATAAGTGCTTTCAATAAACTCCAACAATCTCATAAGAATTATTTATTGAACAAATTATTCCTATA
This sequence comes from Aleurites moluccanus, assembly GCA_948193065.1. Classification (NCBI taxonomy): domain Eukaryota; kingdom Viridiplantae; phylum Streptophyta; class Magnoliopsida; order Malpighiales; family Euphorbiaceae; genus Aleurites; species Aleurites moluccanus. Next base: position 8,161 of record CANXYC010883034.1, on the reverse strand, counting down.
TATATATATATATATATATATATATATATATATATATATATATATATATATATATATTATTAATTAATATAATTTTATATAAGAAATAATTAAATAAATATAATAATTAACCAAATATAATAACGGGTCCCCACAGGGTGGGGAATACACTTTCCGTCCCCGCCCCGTTCCCGCTAACGGGGAGAATATATTTTTCATCCCCGTCCCCATAGGGAGACAAATCGGGGAATCCCCAGCCCATTCGGGATAAATCCCTGCGGAGAACGGAGATTCCACACTCCATTGTCATCCTTAGATAATTGTGATGATTTATTAATTTTTTTTATTTTTGGATTTTAGAAAGAGAATTATGATTTATTCTAGTCACTCTTTATAACAATCATCGCTTTTAATGAGCTAAAAACAGTTGTTCATTGTGTGTAAAGATAAATTGAAGAATTTAAAGTGGACAAATAAATTTTTAAAAACTCAATAGACAAATCAATAAAAATTAAACTACCACATCACTTAACATGTCACAAACTCACTCTTAGATATCCAAACAATTTCTCATCCCCAACACATTCTTATATGCTACTTGTAAAATCAACACAATCTTATATGCTACTTGTTAAATAAAAACAAAATAGTACGTAAAACCAAAGCTTAATTAAAGAAAGCTACTTGATTACTTTCTTTCTTTCTTTTTTTATCTTAGAGTTAAATAAATTATTAAGAAAAAATATGAACTCATCTCATAATTAGGAAAGAAATTAAGAAATTAATTTTAAATAAATAGAAAAAAAAATACAAAAATGGGTTTAAATGAGTTAAAAAAATTATATAAAAATTAAATTTAAACGAATCAAATAAAAAATTTTCTATAAATTAATGAATTTTTTTTTTTTTTGATGACCCGAACCCGCTGAGCTCCTACAAACCTTTATCCATGCTTATAATCCAAATCCACCTAAATTAACAAATCTCAACTATAATTCTAAGAATAAAACAGGTCTAATAAAATCCATATAAAGTCGTAAAATTGAAATTAAAAATTTAATTGGTTTGAATAAGTTTGTGTTTTTTGTCATCCCAAATACAGTATATGAAAAGACTGCAAAAAGAGTTTCAATTTCCTGCAGATGATACTCCTCCATTTTGTCTCGGCCATCAAAATGAATAGCAATCAGACTGCTTGTCTCAACCATCAAATTGAATAACAATCAATTTTTTGTAACATCAAATTGAATAGAAATCAATTTCTATAAGTTGTTGCCTACAAAAAGACGATGAATTATTCAATAACCATAAAAAACCTATTCAATGAAATTAGCTTGCATGTGCCAGTTCAAGAGACCATATCAGAACTTTATCTGATTGAGTTGGAATTACACCTCATATTAATAATATCACTCATCATGATTACAGCACATCTAAATAGCAATCACTCTCAAAAACTATCCTAAGGTTTCATATGCTTCACTCTCAAAGCCTATCCTAAAGGTTTCATATGTTTCAGAAATTCCTCCATGGGGAAACTGTATTTGCAGCACATTCTAGTGAGCCCCTTTCTCACCTCCTAACTAATAACACCTCCACTCCTAAACTCAAATAAAAGAAACAACTCACTATTAATATGAACCCCAGATCATTTTTTGGTTTCAATCATCAATCAATTTTCTAGTACTGACGAAATGATAGATGATTTATAAATTCTAATAAACCTTTCCTCAAATATTTCCATATTCAAGACATTTGGATATATAATTTATAAGACAATTAACAATTAACTATTAATTATAGAATTTAAAATAATATAAGAGAGATAGTTGAATGAAAATGGATACATAACATAGATAATTTAACATAATATAGATAGTTGGATGAAATGAGGGAATAATAAATTTTGTTATAATATAAACTTAATGATTTTTTAAAGGTAAAATTTTTATGATTTTGATTGATCATCATTTGTTTGTAGTTTTATTTTTTACATGGAATGGATAGATAATCAAAATAATGACAAAATGTAAATCAAATTAGTAGTTTTATGTTTGAAAATGTTGCCTTACTTTATTAGTTATTAATAACTTTAGCTGGTAACAGGAATGGATTTATGCCTGGTAAAATTTTTTAATATAAAATTATTATTTAGTGTCTAAAATTTATAAAATTAATAAAATGATATTTTTATTTTTAAAAATTATTTTTTTAATCTCTAAAAAAGTATTAGTCAATCATATATTCTTTTATTTTTTCTTTTTAATTCTTTAATTTTTAAATTTTTTTAAAAATAAATTATTATTAAATCTCTGAAATTTATTAAAATTGATAAAATAATCTTTCTATTTTGAAAAATTAATTTTTTAGTCCTTAATTCATAATATTTCTTCCTAAAATTTTTATGTTTTTCTCTAAATAAGAGAAATGTTCCTCCTTTCAAAAAAATTATGCGTCCGCCCCTAACCGAAAAGAGATTAAACTTTTTATGATATATATATGTTCAGAACAATTATATATATTCAGAACAATTAGCATATGAATAAAAATAAAAATTTAAATAAAATAAAATAAATAAATAATAAGATATAAACATATTGAGCTCGATATTCAGCTTGAATACTCGCACATGAGTAAAATGTCCATCACTAAAAAGCTTATTGAGTGTTTTCATTTTACTCTCATGAAAAAAATGTATTAGACTCAACTCAAATATAAGAATTTAATATTAGTAAACATGTATAGCACATAAAATGAAATTTAATGTCAATAGACAAAGATATCCTAATTGTTAAAAATGAAAAAAAAAATGATGGAAACATCTCAATTTTAATTTTTTTTTTTTTTTTTTTTTTAATTCTTGGGATGGATGGGAGAGTCACTCTTCTTGCAGCTTCCATATCATCTCATAGTGGGATTCGATGTGAGACCTGATAAAAGTTCCAAGTGCATTAAATATGTATAAAGTCTAATCAAATTGCTATGCAGTCCTCTAACATGTACAAATGTTTTTCGATTCATAAACCAAATCTATATATATTTTACTCATTTGCTTGAAACAAACAAACAAAATATAATTGCTATTACAAACATAACAAACTTTGTTACAATTTTAAGCCAGTAAAATCAATCTATTAAAATTAATGTTAGACAAAACTATATATTATCTGTCACTTGCTACACTCAAGTTCAATGCTCAAGTCACTCTAGTTTCCTAATTCTGCAATAATTAGAAGATATTAGCATACTAACATGATCAGCTCTAGGCTTCAGTCGTGAGAACTTGCACTTTCTCAAGTGCTTCCATCCAATAGCAAAGGACCGCTACGCCAACGCCTCTTTTTCGACATAACCTGAAAATGCAGGCTTTATTGTCATCATCACAACTAGCTATCAACTATCCAAAAAGAAAATAAATTATATGATATGTATACATACATTTGATGTTAAAGGGGGCAAAGAGGCTCGGCGAGCAGCCTTTCCAGGTTCTGTTAATTGTCTAATCTCTTGAATCTGACTAGTTATATCTTCCAAAATTTGCAGCTCAATTTTTTCTCTTTCTTTGTTTCCTTTGGTGAATTTTAACTTCTCTCTCTCCTCTTGCACAAATTTTAGCTTTTCTCTGAGCCAAGAAATCTCATTATCAATTTTAAACCTTTCAGCATCAAATGCAGACATTGATTTTCTTCGCATATCAGAACGTATAGCTTTGCTCTTCGAACTACCAATCGGAGGTAATCCCATTGAAATGCTAGGATTGTTTGATGTGTTTGCAGTAGTAGTACTAGTGTTGTTTGAGGTAGCAGCAATATTCGCCGACAACTGTTTGTTTTTATCACCCATGACTCGTTTATACACACTAAGTTGATCATCGATTACATGAACATCATGAATATCACATTCGCTTTCTTTATCAATAGATTTCTGATTATGCAAATTATTCCTTGCATTGCCTTCTTGATTTGAAGAGTTATCATCTAGACTCAAATTTGATAGTTCTTTCAATTTTTCTTTCCGATCCCTTTCCTCCTTATCAATGTAGCCTCTAGTATGCAGTGGTGGAATCAAAATTGAATCATCATCACTTGAATACAACATTGTTTCCCCTTTTGTGGTTGCAGCCATACCAAACATATCAGCTTCAAATTGTTCGTTCCCCGACATGATTTGCCTGTAGGCTTCAACTTCCTTTTCCAAGAAATACTTTTCCCTTTCTCTCCGAACAAGAATTTCTTTAAGAATGTTCATTTCCTCAGCATCATACTCGTATTTCTCTTCAACTATCCTCTGGCACTGCCTTGCTTCCATTTCTATCAATGCCTTTTCCTCTTGCAGACGCAATATCATAGCCATAGCTTCATCTGCAGCAGTGGCAGCAGCACTCCTTTCTTTCTCTAGTTCAATATATAGAACAGCTCTAGCAGCATGCTCTTCTTCTAATGCTTGTTCCAATAGTCTAATTGTATTTTTAGCATTCCCATGTAAATCTTGATCCCCATGTGAAGTCAGATCATCAACAAATGATGCATTTTCCTCTACAGGTTCATTCTCATCAACAGATTCATTCAATTCAAACCCATGAGAAAATTTTCGCTTAGAACCAATATCTACGAAACCTTCCTTTCTATCTAAAATTTCATAACCATTACCATTACATAGCAGCATTAGGTATTATAAAAATAATGAAAAACACAAACATAACATAAAATAATAGATATTACCTTCAAAATTAATAGGATCCCCAATATTACCAATGCTTTTACGAGCTGATCTAGGAGTTTCTTCTGCATTATCAGACCATAAATATTTATAAGATGGAACCCAAGATAACTTTCCATTATGATCAATACGGCCTTTTCTGCGACGTCTAAGGCCATCTCTTGATCTATGGCGACTAACCCATTTTCCTTTGAATTCAAATTTCCCATCTTTAACATCAGGCAAGTTCATTGCACCCATTACAAAACCCTTTTCTTTCATTTTAGCCAAATCACCTTCTATAATATTCTCTGTTCTTCTCTCTGACGATGAGATACATGAGGCCTCACCTTCTGATGCAACACCCTCATTTTTATGATTCCTTTCATTTTCCAAGTTGGAATTGGAATTCCAATGTGAATAATCAAAAGGGAATTTGCTTTTAATAGAGGATTGAACAAAGGAAATTTTTTGACAAGGGAAATCAACTAATTCTCTTTGCAAACAGGAATTGTTGTTGGTGATGTTTGGAATCCCAAAAAAGCCATTGCAAGAACATGGTAAGTTCAATCCAAACAATGCTAGAAATTTGGAGGCAAAATAAGCAAGAGAAGATGCGCAAAGGAGAAGGAAAGTAATTGAAAGATCAAGAAATGCACCCACTAGCCCAGTAAATGTCCATACACGTATAGCGTGGCAAGGCATTTTTGTTTTCTTGGAAAATTGATTGTTTCTTGAACTAATGAACTAAATAATCCTCTGTTTGGTTGCAGAGAAAATCTAAAGGAAAGAAGAAAAATTTGGCATCTACCATCTCACTGCAACCGCTAGTTTTGGACGGTTATAAATTTGACGAATTTTTGGGCAAGATGTACGGGGATACACATTCCTCAATTCTTGGGAAAAAACAGAATTTTCAATATCTTAATAAAAAATTATTATTATTTAAACAGTTTTTCTAACAAATTATTATTATTTAAAAAGTTAGCGTAGAAAATTTAAATAATATTAAATAAATAAATTTAAAAATAAAATAAATATGTAATAAATAAATATTTTAAATAGTTACTTAAATGATAATAATTATAATGAAATATAATTTTATTAATATTTTTTTATATTAATTTATTTATATTTCTCTAATATAATAATTTTATAATAATATTTTATCTGAAATAATCGTTTTTTAATGACAACCGATAAAAAAAATTTTAAATACTATTAAAATTTGAATATTTGATTAGGCTGGTAAGCTATTTTAATTAAATATTATAATGCTTAAAATTATATTTAACTTATTATTTATATTATTTAATTTTTAACTGGACTCTATTAAAAGCAAATCAGATTTAAATCAATTAATGAGTTACCTTTACCCTCTTATCCTGAGTACTAGTCATGGATTCATATTCTATTATTTTTTGTTGGAACCACTTTACAATGGGCTCATTTTCTGGTTCTTAATAAAAATGGGCCGAGTATAATCACTTTTGTCCGGGCTTCAACTCACTTGACTTTTTGGGCATTTATCGTATGTCGTATTCAATGCAAAACGACAAGGATAGGACAGTTCACTATTATTTATGGTCAATAATTTAATTATGCAAATCACATTAAAAAATTAAAAAAAAAAAATTATAATTATATACATTAAGAACCCTAAACTAAGAACTATATCGATATTGAGAAATTTCTGCCATTCTTTATCTTCCTCATGAAAGGCAACCAAAATTCATTAATAAAATTAGTTGATTGAAAGAAAATTTAGGATCATTAATTATAATTATTATGAAAATATTTAAAAAATATTAATTATAATATATATATTTTTAATTACGAAAATATTCACAAAATAAATATTTTTTATTTTTATTTTTCTTAAAATATGTATATTTATTGTACTGTCTTTTTTACGAATCATATTTTTTATATTAAATTTATGTGAAAAATTATTAGATATAATATGATTAAAACTTATACATATTGAGATGAATTTATATGTACTAAAGTTATTAGAGTTAAAAATCACGTATTGAATAATAAAAAAATTTATATACGAGTAAATGTTAAATTTAATATAAGTTAATTAATTTTATAAAATTATAAATTTTAATAAGAATGAAGACATATTCATATAAATTATAAACAGGAAGAACATATTATTATTTTATTTAATAATTTTTTAATTTATGTTAGCAGTTTTTATTGTATTTCTGATTATTTTTAATTTAATGCATTTCTATTTTAGCTTTAATACAAAAGGATGGACTCGTTGCACGATTGTAAATGTCAACCCAGTCCCCCCTCGCAGGTATAACTCAGTAGAATGGATCTTTCTATTGAGTCATGCGGTAGCTGCTGAATCTTCTACTGGCATTACGAATAACTGTGTAGACCGATAGACTAATATTCAAGTCCAATAATCATAACATATTATTTTTGCATATAGGCTCATAATTTTTATTACATTGGAATTCAAATTTGATGTCTTTCAATAAAAATAATAATATATCTTTATATCATCATATCTGTTTAAAAATACATTTATAATATTATTTATGATAAAATTAAGAAATTCAAGAAGAGGAAAAAAATACTCTTTCTAGAAATTAATTATTAAACTGTTTGATTTTTTTTTTTTTATCTTTTACTTTTTGTTAATTATTTCATTGAAGTCTAATTTCACCATCAAACAATACCTATTTTATACGTATAAACATAATCTAATAGTGTGTATATATATATTCTGAGTCAACAAAATATTTAGGTGAAAATTTGCGACGTATTATTCTTTAAATTTTAAAAATAATTTTAAAATTAGATTTTAATGAAACTAAGAATATATTAAGTCATGAAATTATATTTTTGTAGATTCTAATTATATTAAATTGCATCATTATAATTTTTGTAAGTTATCATTATATTTTTATAATTTTCAATTAAAATTTATGTATACTAATATGTATATTTTTTATTTTTTAATTAATTAGTCCATATATAATAAATTTGGTCATATTATATTTTTATAGATTTCAATTAAAATTTTTATATATACCAATATATATATAATATAGTGATATTATTAAGGCAAAAATTCGTTATATAATATTTTTTTAGACTTTAAATATAGTTTTAAAATTAATTTTTGGTGAAGTGATGTCAATAATGATATATTAAATTATGTCATTATGTTTTTATAGGAACTAATTAAAATTTATATATATACTAATACTTATATAGTTTTTTGTCATCATTTTAATTCAATGGTCCATATATGATAAATTTGGTCGTATTATATTTTTATAGGTTTCTATGAATGATTTTTTATATTTTAAGAATAACTTTCAGATTAGTTTTTGATAAAGTTGCATCAATAATTATATATTAAATTATATTTTTATATTTTTATATGTTCCAATTAAGATATATATATATATATATATATATATATATATATATATATATATATATATATATATATATA
>CANXYC010882859.1:0-12094 GCA_948193065.1 Aleurites moluccanus | reverse complement strand
AAGCTTAAAAATCAATAGAATAATCCTATACATCAAGTTTATGGTACATATGGTGAAACCTAGCTATCCAACCATCCATTTCTTCATCTTTTCATCCAAGGGTTAGATTTAAGTAAGTCTAAAATGTTACCATAGACATCCATACACTATATAACTCCATATTGCAAAGGAAAAGGCCAAACTGCCCTTAGTTCAAATGAAGCTCCTCAATCAAGCAGCTTGCCAAGAATTATTTTTTACCGGGTTTAATTCTCCAAAAATTATTCATTTAAACATAGTAACATGATTTTCATGTCCTAATATTCTTTTCTACCTTCAAATATGATGTTAATTCCATAAAAACTCGAAGGGGTGCGAAATGACCATTTTCCCCCAGTTCACCAAAAACTCAAAATTACCCGATTTTGTCCTAACAACCTTTAAACTATTTTAACTCATATAATACATCATAAAACATGCACAGATGCTCAATTCATGCATAAGCATATAATAATACACAACTTTCAATTCAAGAAAAAATTTCCCTTAGTTAGCCCCTTAATGGTTCAAGTTCTAGGTTATAGGTGAGGTGTTACATCCTCCATGTTGTGAACAATTTAAACAGAGTATGATTAATGATTTCCTTATTGAGGGTGAGAGGGAGAGTCGAATTGCACGGTTTGAGCAGTTAAAATAGACGAACATAAGTGTATCCGAGTATGCTAAGGAATTTATCCGGCTGAGTAAATTTGCAAAGAGTATGTGTAATACCCTAGTAAGCCCCATCTTGTATGCATGAATTGATTCTTAGTTTATGGTTTAAAAGCATTGAAATGATGAGAAATAATTTTAGAGATATAATTAGAAAGCAAATGCAAAACTTTTCCAGAAATCATCAGTGTCGAAAATACTGCCGGGAAAATAGCAGTTCGACAAATTTAAGAATTTCAAACTCAAACTTGGGAGGGATTAAATAAGTTAATTTTATGTAAAATCATGGTGAAAAGAAAGAGTTGAAAAATATTTTGGAACACTGAAAATAAGAGTAATGACAAAATTATAAATAAAGACAACTTTGGGGGCAATTATAGAAATCCACTGTCTGGGATCCAGAAATGACCCAGAACTATTTTTAAAGGATAGAACAACTTAAAATAAGGTATTTCACTCCCCACACTTGAGGTTAAATCTAAACAGAATAGTCAGAATAAATTACATAAAGTTTTGGGATAAAAAAATGCAAATAAGAAAAATTTTAGGCCAAAAGTGCAATTAAACAAAGTTGTGGGACTCACCTATTCTAGAAATAAGTTAGGCGGCTGAAAATTATGGAGGAGGAGATTTTTTTGATAGAAAAATGATTAATTGACTTATTAATTAATTAAATAGGTGCCAAATCACCAATTCTAGAAAATTCCATTTATTTTGTCTTTATTTTTATTTTTAGTTTGGCTTTATACAAATAAAAGAGGATGGGAAATAGGAAATGGGGAAGTTGTAGCCGAACCAAATGGAAGGAGAAAAAGAAAAAAGAAGTTTTCCAATTTTTTCATAGAAATCAACCAAAAATAGCTAGAAAATTGAAGAAGGAAAATGAGGGAAGAAAGGAAATTGGTATTCAAGCTTTATAGAGGAAGAAAGAAGATGGAATTTGAGAATTTAATCTAAGGTAATAATTATAAAATTATAATTTTTAATTTTATTTAAGAGTTCTATAGCATGATTTGGCAACTAATTGAGGTAATTAAGTTAAAATGTAAAGAATGAACTAGAATTTATATAGTTTATGGAATCTGTTTGATGACAGTAAATTGTGGCTATTATTCTAAAATTTTAAAGACTGAATCTGAGGTTAGTTAAAACATGAAAGTTGTATATAAATATGTTAATTATACTTATATAAAAGGAATTTGTGAAATTCGAAGTGAGTAAAGAGTTATTGAATAAAAACTGTGACTGGTCTGGAATCGGGTTTTCTAAAAAATGCTACTGTATTTTTATTGTACATAATGATAGAGACAATAATTAGAAGATTTGTTAAACATGAAAAATTTTCATTTATGTATTATATATAAGATTGTAAAGGAGTTTTACAATTGGAATTGTGGTTTATGAGATATTAGGTCATAAGTTTAGACTGCCCGATTTGACTATTTAACAGAACATAGGTTACAGAATTGTATTAATATAAAGATCTTAAATTCTAAATTAGAGAAAGTGTTAAACATGAAAGATGATCATTTATGTGTGATATAAATTAATGTACAATGGTTTTATAATTGGATGAATACAAAATTTATTATAGGCATAGAAATAGGGCATATTTGGATAGAGATTTAAGGGTAATAATTTAATTTTGGAAATTCACTAATAATTGTAAAGTGATCCAAAAATTCTGAAATTTGGATCTATTATACTTTTATGTGTCTATTTTCAATAGGAATTAGAATTACAGTAATTGGTTAAGTATTGATTGAGTTATTAGCAAAGGAATAGAATATGCCAGAATAGGATTTCAGGCAGAATGCAGGGTAGCAAGACTGGTTATAGGCCTAAGTTTAAATTAACACCATAAATTGTGTAGTAATGATTTTAATGTGAAATTTGAATATGTTAGAAAATTATATGTTAAGTTAATTATGAATAAGAATTGAAGGAATTGGATAATTGTAGAAAGAGATATGTATAATGGAACACAGGCTGCTAGTAAAGATTTTTGCACAGAAAAATCCTAGTAATTTGAAAATTTGAGGAATTTACTTTAATATAAGTATAAGTAATGTAATTTTTTGTTAAATAGTATTTAAATGAAAATTAATTAAATATATAGAGTCAAGAATGAATGAAAGACAGTGATGAAAACTATAAGTATGTGAGCAATGAACCAAGGAAATGGACTTGGAAACGGAAGGAATAAATAAAGTGCTGTAGAAAGTGCTCTAAGAGGTGAGTAATGTATACATCATTATGCATACCATATTTAATTTGTTGACCCATGAACATGTTTTTGTTTTTATTAAATGCCACTTTGTTATTGATGATCATTCTTTGATATTCCTAAAGATTGAAATTTATCCATATTTATTGATTGCTATTGATATGGAAATACCTTTTATATACTGATTGACAACTAATGCGTATCAATCGAAAGTCATTGTACCATAATGTTCCTAATAATTACTGGCTATTGATATTGATTTTCCCTTGACCTATTTTACATGTGAATTTGACAGAGCTACCGCTCTGACAGGGTAGTGAAAAAATACTATCGGCGATGTGCACATTGTATTATTGATGCCCTAGCTAGGAAGGGCTATGGTCCTGACCATAGGATTTGATCAACCTTATGCTTACTGATACTAATTGATACTAATACTACTGGAGATTGTATGTTCGCATATAGTCCATACTAATACTACTAGAGATTGTATGTTTACATATAGTTCATCCCTTTATCTATCTTATCTACATGATATAACTATTGTTTACCTGTTCATTAATTTCAAACACATATTTTATTGCTTACCATTGATATCATTTATTATCACATGCTTATATCTCATATATAATGATGTATGCATGCTCACTGAGTATTTTTATACTCACCCTATCGTGGTTAATAATTTTACAGGAAAGAAGTATTAGGAGCAAAATCCCAAGTCAGTTCCTTCTTCCATACTTAGGACATCTAGCGACTCCAGTGTAAATTTCTGTTGTGGAGTCAGTCAGTTCATACTCTAGAGCTCTATGGGGTATATTTTTGGGAAGAAGATAGCTTGTATATGTATGTATGTATGTATATATGTGTGTGTGTGTGTGTGTGTGTGTGTGTGTATTTATTAATAGTTACTAAAAATGAAATGATAACTAATGCTAAAAATGAATATGGTATGATATATGATAGTGACTAAAATACCGACAAAGAAAATGCATGTTTATAGACTGTGGCATGTTATGAATGGAATGAACATATATAAGTGTTTTATATGACTGTTGAACTGTGAAGTTGAGGGTATAAGGTTGGAAAACTATTAGGAGTGTAAAATAATTTTAGTACAGGCTGTGAATCTTTGAAAGACCCGGTTTTGGGTCTGGAATAGTATTAAAATTACAAAGGAAACTGTGGCAAATTTTCTGTAAAAATTTATACGTAATAATTGGGATTTAAGTATTGATGAATAAATTAATATTGATTGAATGATTAACAAATGGATTGTTCATGGTTCTATGGGTTTCCGGTGACTTTAAGTCTACCCGTGTCCTAGGACCATCGCGACCCAAAAGTGGGTCGTGACAGTATGGTGCCAATTGAAACAGCTATGATAAATCGGTTCAGGCGGGGATTACATGCTCCATTACATAATTCCCTTGTGGCTACATAATTTACCTTTTTGACAAAGCTCATTGATAAGGCTAAACAAATAGAAGCAAAATATAAGGAAGATAAGGCATAAATAGAGCAGAGAAAGAAAGGGGGAAGCAGAGGCCAAAGTGGTCATAGCAGAGGAGGTAGTAGCAGAGCACCATTCAGATCTACTGATGTGAGTTCTCGGCCTGTTCAGTGACAGTCTATAGGGGATTATAGTAAGAATCAGAGTCGATCTGATGTGGCATCTTTAGCCTCCAGAGTGCACTATTCTAGTGATGGCTTAGATTGGCTTACACAGAGTTCTCCTACATGTACTCGGTGTGGTATGAGACATTCATGACCCTACAGATAAAATATCGGTGCTTGTTTGAGGTGTGGCCAGTAGGGGCATTTTATAAAAGATTATCCATTGATGGGTAATTAGAGGAGTGTGATCACTATTTCTCAGCCTACAATTCAGATGAACAAGAATATTAACTGGGCAGTTCTGGTAGAGGCAGAGGGTAAGGAACTAGTCAGAGTGCAGCACAGCCACCTGCAAATAGAGGACAAGGTAGAGTGTTTGCTCCGAATCAGCAGGAGGCCCGTGTCTCTAATACTACTGTAACAGGTATGGTTCCAATACATGATAAATTAGCTAAAGTTTTATTTGATTCGGGAGCCACTCATTCATTTGTATCACCATTTTTTGCTAAAAGATTGGAAAAGGGTAGTAGAATTCTGAACATACCCTTAGAGATTTCCACACCCCTAGGTGAGGGCATAGAAGTGAATCAAGTATATGACTCTTGTATAGTTGATATTTAGGGTATACCACTTCCAGTGAACCTGTCACACCCCAACACCATTGGTGCGACGGTCCTGGGGCAAAGGTAGGCATAAGGCCACCATACACCCATAGAATCCTTAACTAAACCTGTAGCTTACATTCATTTAGTGCAAAACATCATATCTCATGAATTATCATTTATATTATATCATCTCCACTTATTCCCTACCAATCAAAGACAACAATTCTTACATCAATATGGAACAAAGGAGAAACTACAAATGCCATCCATGGCAACAAAAATAAACTATTCATATCTATCTACGGAGCTCTATAAGAGTACTTCTCAATAGACATAATTTATATATATATATAACAAAATAATATCTAGAATAATTATATCCAAGCTTCTTGTGAAGAAGAAATCAAGAAGCTCTATCTTTTGGATTAGCTCTCTCTTAAGCTACAGTAGAACCTGAAATCCACAAAAAAAGGATGAGCCTTCAACTCAATAAAATATGAACTACGTAATACATTAGGTAAAATCAAGAATCTGAGTATCAAATCAGAGACATATACTTGGGCATGAAAGAATTATAAGCTTGTACTTGAAGAAGAATATGAGTGCTTACAACAATAGCACAATCAAATCATATCATAAATCAAATCATGGTTCTCATTTAGAACATAAGAATGCTTGCAAAGGATGGCATTATCAAATCACATATAAGATAGAACTAATATCATATCATAACGTATCAGTAGCCTTGCTACCTTAACATGCACATATGCTTGCGCGGGCATATGCCTAGAGCTTATGGCCCCCTCTAGGTGGAACACTGATAAAAACCCTATGAGTTGGGCTCCCTTTGTGCATATGGACCAATGAATTTACTCTCATTACAAAAAGCATTCTATACTTATGTATATCAAAGGTTCATCATAATAATATATTCTAAAAAAAATCAGATTTGGTCAAGAGACCATTTAACATGCATATCAAAGGCTTGTTCATGATCTTGGTCCAAGAAGGATAACCAAGTCATTCTTATACATTAAGTATTTACATGAAAGAGGTTATCAACAAGAATTCATATCATAAGAACATATATGAGTATTTAACCATTTGCCTCATAAGGAGAAATATACATTTATGAAATTCATAACTTACCTCTTAGCAAAACTTGAAGAAGAATATGAGTGCTTACAACAACAACACTATCAAATCATATCATAAATCAAATCATAGTTCTCATTTAGAATATAAGAATGCCTATAAAGGATGGCATTATCAAATCACATATAAGATAGAACTAATATTATATCATAACGTATCAGTAGCCTTGCTACCTTAATGTGCACATATGCTTGTGTGGGCATATGCCTAGAGCTCATAGCCCCCTCTAGGTGGAACACTGATAAAAACCCTATCAACTGGGCTCCCATTATGCACATGGACCAATGAATTTACTCTCATTGGAAAAAGCATTCTATACTTATGTATATCAAAGGTTCATCATAATAATATATTCTAAAAAAATTTAGATTTGGTCAAGAGACCATTTAACATGCATATCAAAGGCTTGTTCATGATCATGGTCCAAGAAGAATAGCCAAGTTATTTTTATACATTAAGTATTTACATGAAGGAGGTTATCAACAAGAATTCATATCATAAGAACATATATGAGTATTTAACCATTTGCCTCATAAGGAGAAATATACATTTATGTAATTCATAACTTACCTCTTAGCAAAACTTTTCACAATTAAGCTCAACACTTGATCAAATGAAATTCTTCATCAATTCCTTGAATTATCCAAGTCTAATCAAAATCCCCAAATTCTACAAATTAGGGTTTCCTCAATTAATAATATATAATATGATTTATTATAATTTTAACCATCTTATATTCTTTATTATTGTTTCCTAATATCAATTTAATTCATATCTTAAAGAAAATCTGAAAAATAAGAACATAATTATTATCCACGTCACTATTCATCCATAACTCATAAATTCTGGTATCTACCATCTTACTCATAATTAATAGCCTTAAATGCTCATAATAGGTTCTGTACAACTCATAAATAACTACTATAACTACCAAAAGTATTAAACTAAAAAGAAAATGAAGTTGGAGAAAATCACCTTATTTCCCCAAAAATGAGCTCTTGAAGGATCTGGGCTTGAAATGATGATTAAGCCTTTGAATGAGTTAATTTAGTGATTTAATGAATTAATTCTGAGTATTAATGAATTAGAAAACAAATGGAACAGATTGGAGAGAAATAGGAGAAGAAATGAAGAAGAAAGAAAGGAAGTTATCATGAAAAGAATGGCTACTGCTTCTTTTTAAATAAGCTACTGCCTCTCTAATGGATCACTTTGGTAAATCCACTACGATAATCACACCTCGCCAATTCTCTATTTTTCTGATTCCACTTCGGCAATCTCACTTCGCCGATTCTCCACTTCGGCGATCCTACTTCGTCGATTCTCCACTCCGCTAGCCCCACTTCACAGAATTTCACTTTGCCAATCCCACTTCGCAAATCCTACTTCGCAGAATTCAACCTCACTAATTTCACTTCTCAAATCCCACTTCACAGCATTCCACTTTGCAGAATTCCACTTCACATAATTCCACCTCTCCAATTCCACTTTGCAAATCCCACTTTGCAAAATACCACTTCGCAATAGAAGAGCCAGCTCGCACTACCTAATTCTGCCGAGCTGGAAAACCTTCCTCGCCAACTCATACTAAAACCAAATCGCAAATGATCTACAGACACTCAAACTCCCCCATTCTTTTTATCACTTAAAATAGACACTTAGGGTCCAACACATCCAAAATCTAGATCAAAAGGAGATTTATACAATTTATAATGAATTTATAAATTTCACCTAGACTTACTCTCCAAGCACTATCCGAGCAGGTCTGCTTCAATCAGATCTCTCCTGAGCTACAATCTCCAATATCCTTGAAATTTTACAACCATTAATATAACACACAAATGAACATTTTTCATATTCACACTTGATTCGCTTAGCCTCAAACATTCTTAAAATAATAAACAACTCAGACTTACTGCAGGAAATAGAGAACTGGACAAGCTCTGGTTAAGGAAGCCTATCTCCTCACGTACACTGAATCTTATAAAACAAATCTACAGAATTAAAGATAAGGTATAAATATATATTTTTTATGCTTTACACTCTTCTAAATTATTCCTTTAAGATCATGAGAACTAACTCACAATATCCTTTCTAAACATAGATTCTGAAATTCTCAAAACTCTAATCTATACTTAATCATCTCATAAAAGTAAAATAAATAAATAAAATATAGCAGGTATTACATTCTTCCCCCCTTAGATAAATTTGTCCTTGAATTTAAAGAACTTGCCTTAAACTTGAAATAAATGGGGATACTTAGCTCGCATAGACTGCTCACCTTCCTAAGTGCACTTTTCCATTACTTGATTCTTCCATAAGACCTTAACCATTTCTATCTCTTTGTTCCTTAACTTTTTTATCATTTTATCAATAATTGCTACTGGAACCTCTTCATAAATCAAGTTTTGCCGAAGATCTACTGCTTGAGCTTGCAACACATGAGTGGAATCTGCCACATACTTTCGAAGCATTGACACATGGAATACTGGATGCACACTATCCAAATTTGGTGGCAAAGCCAACCTATATGAAACCTTTCCAATCTTATCTAAAATCTCAATTGGTCCGATGTACCTTGGAGATAACTTTCCCTTCTTACCAAACCTTAAGACTCCATTTATAGGTGAGACCTTTAAGAATACTAAATCTCCAACTACAAAGTGAAGGTCTCTCCTCCTTGGGTCTACATAACTCTTTTACCGACTGAAGGTTGTCTTCAATCTTTCCCTTATGAGTGGAAACTTCTCTGCTGTATATTGAATCAATTATGGCCCTTCAATATGCTTCTCTCCCACTTCATCCCAACATAAAGGAGACCTACACCTTCTACCATATAAAGCTTCATAGGGAGGCATCTAAATCGTTGAATAATAGCTATTATTGTAGGCAAACTCTATCAATGCCAAGTGCTTATCCCAATTCCCTCCAAAATCTAGAATGCACATCCTTAGCATATCTTCTAGATTTTGGATAGTTCTCTCTCACTAACCATCCGTCTGCGAATGAAAAGCTGTGCTGAAATCAAGTTGAGTACCCAAAGACTCTTGCAATTTCTGCCAAAACCTTGAAGTAAACTCAGTACCTTTATCAGATATGATGGAAACTGGTATTCCATGAAGTCTCACTACCTCATCAATATATATCTATGCATACTGAGAAGCTGTGTAGGTTGTCTTGATTGGCAAAAAGTGAGCTGACTTTGTCAATCTATCAACAACTACCCATATTGAGTCATGCCCACTTGAAATCCTTGGCAACCCTACAACAAAGTCCATAGTTATTCTCTCCCATTTCCATTCTGGCAAAGGTAACTGTTGAAGTAGTCCCGAAGGTTTTTGATGCTCAAATTTCACTTATTGACAAGTCAAACACCTTGCCACAAACTCAGCTACATCCTTTTTCATTCCACTATACCAATAGGAATTCTTAATGTCATTGTACATCTTCATTGTACCTGGATGTTCATTATACTTGGCTTGATATGCTTCCTTAAGAATCATATCTCTCAAACCATCAACTGCTAGAACACACAATCTGTTACCATGTCTCAACATGAAATCAATCACAACAAATTCGGGAGCTTTCTCTGATCCCACATTGTTCTTTAGCTTCACCAACTGAGGATCTTTATCTTGAGCTTCTTTAATCTGATCAATGACAACCGGCTTGACTTGGAAATATGCTAAAAGCACTCCTAAATCTGACAAATTCAAACTGATTCCCATATCATGCAATCTCCGCATTTCCCTCACTAACGATCTTCTACTCACTTGGACATGGGCTAAGCTTCCCAAAGACTTCCTGCTCAATGCATCTGCCACTACATTGGCTTTTCCTGGATGGTATAAGATTTCACAATCATAATCCTTAAGCAATCTAACCCATCTTCTTTGCCTAAGGTTAAGATCTTCTTGCTGAAATATATATTTCAAACTTTTGTGATCTGTGAAGATCTTACATTTTTCTCCATACGTATAGTGTCTCTATATTTTTAAGGCAAACACAATTGCAGCCATCTCAAGATCATGTGTTGGATACTTCACCTTATGCTTCCTCAACTGTCTAGTAGCATAGACTAGCACCTTACTATGCTGTATAAGCATACAACCAAGCCCTACTCTCGATGCATCACAATACACTGCATAACCTCCTTCACCAGACGGCAACGCTAAGATAGGTACCGTGGTGAGACAAGTCTTTAACTTTTGGAAACTCTTATCACATGCATCTGTCCATAAGAATTTTACTTGCTTCTGGGTAAGCTTACTCAAAGGAGCTACAATCTTGGAGAAGTCTTGAACAAACCTTCTGTAGTAGCCTGCCAAACCTAAGAAACTTCTAACTTCTGAAATATTCGTGGGTCTAGGCCAACTTAGAATTGCATCCACCTTTCTAGGATCAACTTCAAGCCCTTCCTTACTTACTATGTATCCTAGAAAGCCCATACTCTCAAGCCAAAACTCATACTTTGAAAGTTTAGCAAACAGCTGATGCTCTATCAAAGTCTGTAACACAATTCTAAGATGTTCTTTATGCGCTTCTTCACTCTTAGAATACACAAGAATGTCATCAATAAACACAATGATAATCTTTTCTAAAAATGGCATGAAGACCTAGTTCATTAAGTCCATAAATGCAGCTGGTGCATTAGTCAATCCAAATGGTAATATTAGAAACTCATAGTGACTATATCTTGTTCGGAAAGTTGTCTTTAACATATCCTTATCCCAAATCCACAATTGATGGTAACCTGATCTCAAATTTATCTTAGAGAAATGACTTGCACCATGCAACTGATCAAATAAATCATCTATCCTTGGCAAAGGATACTTATTCCTGATAGTTGCTTTGTTGAGCTTCCTATAATCTATGCATAATCTCATAGAACCATCCTTCTTCTTTACAAAAAGTACAGGTGCACCCCATGGTGAACTGCTAGGTCTGATAAATCACTTGTCAAGCAAATCTTGTAATTGAGTCTTTAACACTCTCAATTCTACTGCTGCTATATAGCATGGAGGAATAGAAATCAGATTTGTGCTAGATGGCAACTCAATACCAAATTCTATCTCTCTATCAGGTGACAAACCAGGTAACTTTTTAGGAAATACATCCGGAAACTCTCTAACAACAGGAATATGCTCCAAATCTTTTACTTCCTTTTGAGTATCTCGGACATAAGCCAAATATCCTTGACACCCTTTCTTCATCAATCTCTTCGCCCCTAAAGCTGATATCATATTATATGGTGCTTCACTCCGTTCCTCTTGGAACTCAAAATCCTCACCCGAAAGCGGCTTGAAAACCAACTTCTTCCCATTGCAATCTATGGTTGCATAATACTTGGACAACCAATTCATGCCTAAAATCACATCAAATTCTAACACAGGCAACACAATCAAATCTACTTTTAAACTCTTACCACTTATAATATCCTTCATAAGACCCTAACCCTAGAACCTTGAACCCTAGCGGGAAACCTAAACCCTAGTACCTTAAACATAGGGGGACTTAGGAGTGGTTGCATGAGTTGCTTTCCTTTATGTGTTTCATGAATTATTCATGTGTTCAAGTGCCATTGATTGCCTTATATGTTAGATGATTGACTTGATGAAATTATATGTGATTGATAAATATTGTATTATATGATTTAAAATGTGTGTACTATGTGTAAATTATTGTGAATTAATTAGTTGGGAAATGAATTGAGGGTAGATAAAATAGAATAATTTAATTAGGTTAGGAAAATAAATCATAGGACTTGTTTGTATTAAAAAATGAATGTGAGGGGGCTATT
>CANXYC010882734.1:0-16365 GCA_948193065.1 Aleurites moluccanus | reverse complement strand
AATTATACAATATGACACAATATTAAAGGCATCAAATTGGCTAAGGAATTCAAAGGAAAAATCAAAGAAAATCAAGGCAATGAATAGTGCATGTTGGTTCGGCCAAAATGGGGTTCACCAAAATGAATTCCAATCAACATTCCAATGCTTAGGCCATGTAATTTGATGCATATAGAACTCACCTAAGGCTTCCAATTGTCTTGGAAAATTGATTTCCACCACAAATCTTTAAAGAAGGCAAAATGCACAACTTTGATAATTTTTGTTTTCTACACCAAAACAACCATCAATTAGTTATCTAATGACCTCCAATTAACATATTCTAAGATCAATTAACACAATAACACAACCTAACACTAATTAACATAGCTCATTCATACAACTTCAATTAGGTTAGGTAATTTAGGGATTTCTATCCAAATGCATCAATTGATGCAATCTAACCTAAAACCCATTCAATTCAACTTCTAAATCATCTAAATTAACCATAAAAATAAACAAATCAATTGATTACCTTGAATGGGTGAAGGAGCCGAAATCTTCAAGTAATTATTCCTTGAATTCATTTATCTTTCCAAGCAAATTAGTGGTGGGGAATGGAAGAACAAAGCTTGTAGTTAGGTTTTCTATGAATTTTCTTAAGGAAATTTGGTTGGAAATGAAGAACAAATGGATGGGAGATTGAAGCAAGGTTTCGGCCACTTGAATGCAAGAGGAAGAAGATGGAAAAATTTGACTAAGGCATGGATTTTATATTAAGTCATAATGGCAAATTATATTTTAGTCCTCAAACTTTCAAGTAATTATATTTTGACCCCAACTTTTCTGTAATTTATTCTGACAATTCTATCGGGATTTAGATTTCAAAGTGGGAAATCAAAAAGCTTATTTTAATTTATACTTATTTACAGAAATAATTTCAGAGTCATTCTGAAACTCAGACAGACTTATTTTTACTATTAACTTCGAAGTTCCATTTATTTACGTTTTTGTCATCAGTTACTTTTTCAATGTTCTTAAATGTTTTTCACTTCTTTCTTTTTACC
The DNA here is from genome assembly GCA_948193065.1 of Aleurites moluccanus. Taxonomy (NCBI): domain Eukaryota; kingdom Viridiplantae; phylum Streptophyta; class Magnoliopsida; order Malpighiales; family Euphorbiaceae; genus Aleurites; species Aleurites moluccanus. The sequence goes on along the minus strand of CANXYC010882734.1, from coordinate 15,319 downwards.
AAAATTACACTTGCATTTATGTGATCTTTTTACTCCTAGTCAAAATTAGAAGTTCATCTGTTGACCGAACTGCTAATTTCTCGGCAGTGCATCCGACACCGACGATTTCCGAAAAAGTAATTAGTTCGCTTTCTAACTGTGTCTCTAAAATTATTTTCCATCATTTCAATGCCTTTAAACCACATAATGATAATTAATTCATGCATATAAGTTATGACTTTCTAGGGTATTACACAATCTAAGTGCAAAAAGACGGTAGGAAAAAAAGAACTTTTTGTTGAATCTGATAAGGGCAATGATGACCATGCAAAATTGGTTGGTGAACCAAAATTTGACACAAAACCAGTAGATGAAGATCTAGTGGGTGGAGATATGTGGATGGCATTATAGACAATAATATCTTGTCTAATGCCCAAAGTAGATGATGACGATTGGTTGTGGCACAACATCTTTCAATTTACTTCCATTATTCGGGGAAAAGTATGCTGCCTTATCATTGATAATGGTATTTATGAAAATCTTATATCTTCATATGCAGTTAAACATCAAGCCACATAAACATCCTAAACCATATGAAATTTCTTGGCTGAAAAAGCGAAGTGAGGTAATTGAATCTCAACAAGCTTTAGTTTCTTTTTCTATTGGTACAAAGTATAAATTTGAAGTATAGTGTGATGTGCTTGCTATGGATGTATATCATTTATTATTAGGAAGGCCTTGGATATATGATCATTTGTGAAGCATGATGGTAAGGCTAATACTCATAGTTTTAGTTTGAAAATACAAAGATTGTGTTACTATCCAATAAGGTGTCAGATAAACCTATGCCTTATAAAGACAATACTAATTTATTATCAATGGCAAAGTTTGATGAGGAAATACAAGAGTCTGAAACATTGTATGTGTTGATTGGGAAAGCAATAAGTAAGGAAGTCGAGGCAAAAGTAAGCATCCTGCAGCAGCCCTTATAATTATTGAGTTTTAAGGAGTCTTTCTTAAAAAGCTACTCAATGGTCTTCCGCCTCTAATGGATATACAACACCAGATTGACTTAGAGCCGGGTATAACATTGCCAAATAGACCACAATACTGAATGAGTCCCAGTGAACATAAGGAGTTACATAGATTGGTACAAAAGCTGCTAGCCAAAGGACGCATAAAGAAAAGTTTGAGTCCTTATATAGTTCTAGCATTGTTGACCCCAAAGAAGGATGGAATAAGGTGAATGTGTGTGGATAGTTGAGCCATTAAAAAAATTACAATGAGGTACGAATTCCCAATTCCTTATTTGGATGATTTACTTGATTATATTAGAGGGGCAATTGGGTTTTCTAAGATAGATTTGAAGAATGGGTATCATTAGATTCACATCAGACTTAGAGATGAATGGAAAATAGCCTTTAAAACATATGAAGACCTCTACAAGTGGTTAGTAGGCTTATCTAATGCCCCTATCACATTTATATGTGTGATGAAATAGTCCTTGAGGCCATTTATTGGGAAATTTGTTATTGTGTATTTTGACAATATTTTTATTTATAATGCTAATGCTAAAATACATCTTCAATACCTGCAGTAAGTCTTATGTGTCCTTCACATGGAGATATTTTATGCAACAGTCAAGAAATATATGTTTATAGAACCAAGGTGTTGTTTTTAGGTTTTGTCATTTCATTTGATGGTTTACAAGTAGACGAGTCCAAGGTTGAAGTAGTAAGGTAATGGCCTCAACTACGTACACTAACTGAAATTCGTAGCTTTCATGGGCTTGCTTCCTTCTATAGGAATTTCATACCTTATTTCAGCAACATTATAACATCTATTATTGATTGCATAAAGGGTGAAATGTTCCAATGGACTGATAAGGTCGAGAAGGCATTCTAGCAAGACACACCTTACTATTGCACCAATTTTGGTCCTTCCTGAATATTTGTCACAACCTTTTGAGTTGCACAGTGATGCTTTTAAATTAGGCATTAGAGCAGTTTTAGACTAGAATAATAGGTATGTGGTTTACTTCAGTTAGAATTTGTCAGGTTCTAAGCTCAATTACAGTACCTATGATGTGGAGTTCTATGCGGTGGTTCAAGCAATTAAGCATTGGCGGCATTATCTAAAGGAATTTGTCTTGTATTATGAGGCCTTCAAGCATCTCTATAGGCAAGATAAGGTGTCATAACACCATGCAACCTAGGCTGCATATTTATAACATTCTACCTTTGAGGTGAAACGTAAGGTTTGAGTGTCTAACTAGATTGTTGATGCTATAAGTCGCAGGAAGAGCTTATTGACTAGCATGACAGTTGAGGTACCTGACTTCGATTTTTTCTTGACTTATTTGCTGCTAATCCATATTTTTTCCTATTATAGATAAAGTGCAGGCCAAAGAAAAATAGACTTTATGTTGCATGACTAAGCAACTTGAAAAAATAAGCATTGGGATTAATTTTCTCAATTATTTCCACAAGATCAATCTTCTTTGCTGATAATTTATTATACTCGCCAATAGGAAAATCGTCCTTGGAAAGGATTACCCAGACAAAGTCATTACCTTTGAATTCGACATGGCGAGGTTTTTTAACAGCATTTTGCTTATACTTGGAATTGGATTGTTATAGAAGATCATGAACTAGTTTGTGAACATCCTGCAAGTTAGGCATAAAACCCGTTGCCCTACTATGAATTTTGGTAGCACTAGGTAAAGGCAGCAATCCCAAAGGTCCTTTACAAATAGTAGAATAAACTATTTGGAAAGGGCTGAAATCATAGTTTTCAAGCCTGACTTAGTCTGAGAAACTGTAAAGGTAGATTATTATGGGTCAGAGGTTCAACTAAAATTGAACAATAAAGTGATGACAATAACTTAAATATAAATATGATAATCTCCAACATAAAACCTAACTAATACTATCCATAAATTATGTTTATCCAAAACATAAAAATATCTCAAATAATATCCAAAACATAATAATCTCTCAAATAATATCTAATATACATTTTAATTAGCATGAATTTAATTACCATTAATTTAATTACTAGAATTATTTAGTATCAATTCTAATATTAATCTAATTAGTATTAATTCACATAAATCTAAAATTTAATCAGCATTCAAATTACTAGAATTTTAATTTTAATTTTAATAGCATCAATTTAATTGCTAGAATTCTAATATTAATTTAATTCCTTGAATTCTATTTTGCTAGATATATTGTTCCCTATATATAGTCAAATTTTTAAATTACAGTTGGACAATACTCAACCAAACAATAAATCATAATTAATGTAAAATACTCAACCAACCAACAAATCATAATTAATGTAAAATACTCAACCAAATATCAAATCATAATCAAAGTAAAATACTCAACCAAACAAAAAATTATACATAAAAACCTAAAATTTAAATATGAAACATTTTAAGTTCATTAAAAAAAAAGGAACAAACAATATGGTGCTTCGATGGAGCAAAAATTTGTGGTGTTTTCAGAGGAGCTACTGCATCTTCAAATGATCTATCATGCCTTCATGGTGGTGCTTCTTTGGAGCAAAGGAGCGACTTCGGTGGCACAGAGGAGGAGCAAAGCTAGAACAAAGGAACGACTTTTGTTGTACAGAGGAGGAGTGGCGACAGTTGTAGATGACGATAACAAATATGGAGCAAAGTAGAAGAACATTGATTAGGGATTTTTTATGCATGCTGCTGGTGAAATGTCGTAAGAGGAAATATATATTTCTGGAAAATTCAAAACGACACCATTTTCAATGGTTCAAATCGGCACTTCTTTGTGGTAGAAATTATAAAAAAATATTTCTTGACCTATTAGACCAAAAATCCTGGTCCGGGCCATTTGGGTGATTGGATACCTGGCCAAGTCAGTGGGTTTAGTCTCTAGTCTTGGGGTTGGGTTTTAGGATGGACCAGTCTGACTAATCGATTGGTTCCCAATTTTTCTAGTTGAACTGGTCAGACCAATCCAATTTTCAAAGCATTGGTTGAAACTTGTGCTCCTATTAATGACATGATTGTGAACAATTTCAACTTAGCATAACTTTTGGTCTCAGCTCTTTATATGATCTCCTATTAAACACCGTAACAAATTGCCTAGAGATCAATTAACCACTTCAGTCTAACCAATTGTCTGGGGATGATAGTAGTGCTAAAGTTTAATTGTGTATTAACCATCTTACAAAAGGAAGCAGTTCATATTCAGTTTTAATATTTGGGTCCTCCACTATAAAGTGTTCACATTTTATCACCAAATGTCCCAATTGCCCATACTGATAGAAAAATGATGGTAGCCTTTCATATTTGAAGAAAACCCACATAGCTTTATCCTTCCCAAATTAAACCATTGATCCCCTACTTAACGATATACCTAAATCCACTAAAACTCTTGCTCGAATAGACAACCACTAGCCCTCACTCTAAGACTAATCAATCTTAAGACATTGCCCTATTTTCCTAACCACCATTTATTTTGTATCTTTATTAGCCTCTTGAATGGAAGGTCATATACTCTAACTTAAAAAGGAAATAAGATAAATTTTTTCTCAAATGGATATTCATTCTCAACACAAGAACCTGCTTATTAAAGTGCTAGGGCTCCATATCTAACACCTTCTACTTATCCTTCCTGTGGAAAAACTGGAATAAAAAAATTATCATAAATCTTTCTATACTGTATTTCGTGTATGTTTCTAAATTTTTGCCTTGGTCTCTATCATAGTCATTAAAAGATCTTGTCATCTATAGCTTCCCAATTAAACTAAAAGAAACCCTAACCTCCTTTTCTCCATCCAACGCATTAGGAATAATCACTGCACATCCCTCGTCTGTCATAAGATCCACTTCTCTATTCATTTTCATTTGTTAAAAAGCCCCTAAACAATCACTAAGCAAATAGGTAGAAAAACACAAAATAATAAACTGAGCAAATGATTAAAAAAAATAGAATCCATAACAAAGGGATAAGAACCCCAACCTTAGGCCTAAAAACCCCTCAAGGAGAGCACACAAACCCCCTACGAAAGAGGACTCATATGCATTAATTGTTAGATTAGTAGCTACAACCATTAAAGTCTGTGGGATTGTACACAAAGGGGCTTATTAGTGGGCAAGTGTTGAAATCTATATGCACAAAATCAATTGCCTTATGTTAGGTCCAATATCCACTCACTTATAAGTCCCTTATATATTTTATTATGTCCTTTATATATTTTATTATTATTCGATTTGGGATACTTTTTTCAACACATCTCCTTAAATGCAACCGGGCTTGGCCCGTGGCCCAACATTAATAAACCAGTTGACACTTGCTCACAAATGGACCAATTGACATCTCTTCTTCAGTTTCGATCCGGATTGACATCATTTTCAGTCCAATAACGAAGGCTTCGACATGGATCCCAAAATCTAACATATGAATACTACTATGGCAATACTCCTAGGGGGTGAATACGAGTTTAAAAATCTTAAAGAAAATATACAGCTAATATGTAATATATATGTTAATTTTAAATAACAATTAATAATAAAAGAGAAGGGTTAAGAAATATCAGCCAATTTATAGTGGTTTGAAGCCAAATTCCTTCTCCTACGTCCACTTCTCTCAATATCAACCCGATATTGAGGTTCCACTAGAATCGGGTGCACCACCCAAATCAATTACAATAGATTTCCAAGGATTTAACCCTATACACACTGAGTTATAACTCAGATTTTCACTCTTAATAACAGATATAAAGATTTTTAATTCTCTCTAAACTTATACAAAGCTATTCCAATGTTATACAATGAAGTATGAATAGCTAAGACTAGCAAAAACTAGTGAGAACTTAAAGAATAAGAAATAAAGCTTAAAGAGTTCAAAAAAATAGAGTATGAATTTAACAATTTGCTTTCTCTTAGATATTGTGCTTCTCTTCTTATTTGAACTTCAAATCTTCATGCCTTCAATGAAAGGTGATTAAATGTGACTGTTCTAATTGCATTTAATGCAAGATTTACCTCCAAATCTTTTTTCCAACGTCTATATTTAAAACAGATCGGCTTTAACATTGACAGGCAACTACCGATTCACGGTCGTGATAATATTTCACAGTAGTGAAGCTTCATCTTCACAGGATTGAACTAAAATTCATGGCCTTGAAATTTTATGTGCTAATTTTGAATTTTAAAACATCCTTAGGCGTGAACAACTATTACTGGATTGAAAATGTTTCACTGGCATGAATAATTTTCAGGGTCTTGAAAACTCTTTATGTGTATCTAAGCCAAAACTATTCTTAAAATATTCACTGGCATGAATCAGTATAACAGGCATCAAACTCTTTCACGGTCATGAATAAACATGGACTTGAAGATCCTTTATGAGTAAATTTCATATGTTGTCTTGATCTTGTTTACGGTCGTGAATAATAATCACGGGTGTGAATCCTTGTTTTGAAATAAAAACTTAAACACAAATTAAATAATCATTTATATTGATTAATACATTTGCTTTAGATTTCAATTACATCATCAAAATCATTATAGAGACAACAATCTCTCCCTTTTTTATGATGACAAAGCAATGTGTTGAGAGTATAAGTAAGTCAATTAAATACTCCCCCTAAGTTAAAACTCCCCTTTAATTTAGTTAAAACATTTAGTTAAACAATAGTAATATTTCTTCCCATTTTTGTCAATAATCAAAAAGGTGTTCTTCAGTTTAACACAATATAATAACTCATTCATAATAAGAAGCTAAAATTACATAAACAAGAAAGTAGTATATAAATATCAAAATGAGAAATGTGCCAATACAATGAATATAAACATGATAAAATATGAGTATATAAACAAAAGCTCATCAAAAAGAAAGAAAATAATAACTAGGAGGAAGGAGGAACGGAAGAATCATCAAGAGGAGGGGTACTTCCAAGAGATAAAATGCTGCAAAGATTATCTACTGATTTTTGTAGCTCTCTTTGATTTACTTCAAGTTTGTCTAGTCGAGAAGCAACTCCGATTTCCAAAGAATCACGTCTAGTGTTGAGCCTAGCCAAATGCTCCAACTCTTAACTCTCAAAGGAAACAGCTGAAAAGTATGGCTGAGAGCTAGTCGGTGGTGCTGTAGAAGGAGGATTGCAAGGTCTTTTCCGGGATGGCTCATTAAACATAACAGCAAGCTCATCTTCTGTCTCATCATCTTGATCATCATCAATAGAAGCTAAGACCCATCCATCACCAGCCTTTTTCGCAATTCCCATATGGCGAAAAGTTGATATATTTAGATGATCCTTAGGAGTGATAGGGACTTTGAATTCTGGATTATGAGGAATCTCAAAGTGATTTGCAATCCGAGTCACATACATACCAAAAAGAAATTTTCCTGGACTTTTGTGCTTATATCTTTAAATGCATCCACAAACCATCTAGCAACATCTAAATCAACTCCTTGTTGAAAATAATCCAAAAAGAATAGCTCCTTATGACTAACATCTCCATTGCTATCTCCTCTAGCAAAAACTGAATAAGTGAGGTACCAATGAATAATTCGGAGAGCCTGGTCACAAATCCTTAAGGATTTTGCAGTTCGAACATCATACTGTGCGGAGCCAGTCAATGTTTCCCAAACTACGGAAGGATCCTAATGATTTGTAATTCTGCAAACTCCACTAGACTTAAGTTTAAACAAACCACCTAAAGCATCAGAAGATAATGAACGGTTTGTTTTGCCTAGCCTGAAAGTCATATCACCTGTGGGACTCACAAGAAGTATGGTGAAGAATTCATACACTAGCTCTAAGTGTAATTCTGATGAATAATAAGCAAAGTGTCTATCTCCAAATAAAGTTATATAGTAATTAGTGACAGACTCTTCCAAACCAATCATACTCAAATCAGTAAAATGAATACTTCGACCACCTACCAGGTTTCCTCGGTGTTTAAGAACTGAAAATCTGTCAATATGATGCTGGGAAGAGAATGAAAGATCATAAGATAGCTTCACCGATTCTTCCTGCGCTTGGGATGCTTCACAAAAATTTGGACCCTTTCCTTTACTTCTACCACCCACATTCTTAGTTTTCACCATTGTTTTAGGGTTTAAGGGAGATATAATGAAGATTTATAAGAAAATATTTGAGGAAGAAGAGATAGAGTGAGATGGAAATTTGAAAGTTTGAGAGAAAATAGGAGAGAAAGTGAAAAAGAATTTTGAAATTTGATTTAGAACTGAAAAGTCACAAACGCGATCTATTTAAATACTCGCGTCTTCACGGGCGTGAATGATGTTCACAGACGTGAAAGACAAGCCAAAAATTTTAAAAAGATACAGAATGATTCTTTACGGGCGTGTAAATATTTTAACGGGCATGACAATGTGTCTCGAGCGTTAAATGGATCAACGGGAGTGAAAGGGAAGATTAAGGAAATTTTTCAAAAATAAAGGCAAATTAAGCTTTTGATTTTATGCTTTCATATTCACATGTATATAATTCATACTTTTGACAAGAAAATTCATGTAAATTAAGGTTAAAGTGATGGGAATTTATAAAAGTCTCTCACTTAGGTCTCAATTTGTCATGAAAACACATCAATTATAATAAGTGTTTATAAATCGTGCAATATCATCACAAATCATTATGCTCAAATATATCTTAATTAAAAACAAGTCAAAAGTCATACCTGAAAGGTATCAATCATATCTAATTCCCTTTTAATAAAGTAGAATGCTACTTTGTCCAAGGGTTTTGTGAATATATCAGCAAGCTGCTTCTTAGTATCCACATATTCAAAATTAATATGACCTTTGCTAATATGATCCCTAAGAAAATGATGTCTTATATCTATATGCTTAGTTCGTGAGTGATGAATTGGATTTTTTAAAAGATTTATGGCACTAATATTATCACATTTTATGGGAATGCAACTAAGTGAATGTCAAAAATCTTCTAGTTGAGTTCTCATCCATAGAAATTGAGTGCAACAACTTGCTGCTGCTATATACTCCACTTCCGTGTTTGATAGTGCAACTGAATTTTGCTTTTTAGAAAACTATGATACTAATATATTTTTCAAAAATTGACAAGTGCCACTTGTGCTTTTTTTATCTATTCTATAACCACCATAATCTGCATCAAAGTATCCATATAGATCAAATGAGGACCCTTTTGGATACCATAAACCTAAGTTTGGTGTATCTACAAGGTATCTCATAATTCTTTTTACTCCGGTAATATGTGCTTTCTTAGGATTAGATTGAAAATGTGCATACATGAAAACACAAAATAATATGTCGGGTCTAGATGTAGTTAAATAAAGTAATGATCCTATCATACTTCTATAAGGTTTAGAATCAACACTTTTACCTTTATTATCAATCTCCATCTTAATTGAGGTACTCATAGGAGTAGGTTGAGATTTGATTTTGTCCATGCCAAATCTTTTTAGTAACTCCTTGGTGTTTTTTGGTTCAACTTGTGAGAGAAATGCAACATACTCACAAGTGTTGTGGAATTTTGATCTTGTCCTCACTCCTTGAAGTGGATCACCAATAATTTAAGTGTCCTCAACCTCATTTCTTACTCTTGGATGATGTGGTTCTTTGTGTTGATCTGTGGACTCAATTAAGTCAATTTCTTAATTTTCTTTAGAGTCCTTGCCAAAATCCATGTTATGCTCATAATATTTCTCTTAGGATAAGTCTTCTATCATTTCTTTGATGTTTTTGTCATCTTTATTCCAATCAATATCCTTAGAAGGAAATTCATCAAACAGAACATGTACGGATTTTTCAACCAAAAGAGTTCTTTTGTTGAAGACCCGATAAGCTTTGGAATGCATGGAATATCTAAGAAATATTGCTTCATCTGATTTGGCATCGAATTTTCCTAAGTTATCTTTGCCATTATTCATAACAAAGCATTTACACTCAAATGAATGAAAATATATAACATTAGGTTTTCTTCCTTTCCATAACTCATATGAGGTATTTTTAAGGACTGGCCTAATCATTGCTCTATTTAAAAAATAGCAAGAAGTGCTAATAGATTCAGTCCAAAAGTATTTAGGCAAGTTGTTTTCACAAAGCATAGTTCTTGCCATTTCAAATAAAGACCTATTCTTCCTTTCAACAACACCATTTTGTTGAGGAGTCCTAAGAGCTGAAAAATTATGAGATATGCCATGCTCTTTAAAATAATTTTCAAACTCTTTTCCATGATCACTTCTAATACTAGAAATAGCATATCTTTTTTGAGTTTGTAAAGATTTTAAAATAGGTATTAAAGCATGAAATGCATCATATTTATGAGTAAGAAAAACTACCTAAGTGAATCTAAAGTAGTCATCAACATAAAGAAGACAATAATGCTTTCCACCAAGGCTTGCGATTCTAGTTGGACCGAAAAGATCAATATGCACAAGTTGTAAGGGTCTAAAAGTTGAAACAATAATTTTTGGTTTAAAAGAATTTCTAGAATGTTTGCCTTTGGCACATGCATCACAAAAACTTTCCCTTTTGAAAATTAACTTTGGTAATACTTTGACTAAATCCTTTTTAAAAAGTTTTGAAATTACATCCATACTAGCATGTCTAAGTCTTCTATGCCATAAGGATGTGTCCTCATTTTTGGATGCAAATAAACAAAGATTTACTTGAGTTGCATTATTTAGGTCCACATGGTATACATTCCCTTAGTGATAACCCATGAAAGCTAGCTTATTTGTTTTGATATCTACTACTTTAGATGCAAGGGATTCAAAGATAACTTTATTTCATCTATCACATAATTGACTAATACTAAGAAGATTATATTTTAAATTATCAATAAATAAAACTTTGGATAGAAATACATCACCATTGTCGATAGAGCCGATACCAATGATTTTGCCTTTGGAGTTGTCACCAAAACTGACATTTTCACTTTTGGAGTTGAGTTCTTTGAACTTTGATTTATCTCCGGTCATATGCCTTGAGCAACCACTATCCATGATCCATTTGTCTTTCTTGACCACTTGTGCCTATAATACAATGTATGATTCATCCTTTCTTTGGTACTCAAGTCCCTTTGGGTCTATACATATTAGCATATTTAACAATCCTTACATCCTTATCAATTTGGAATGATCCTTTTGGAATCCAAATCTTCTTGATAGAGTAAGGTCTTCTATATTTAATAGGACATCTTTGTGTAGTATGGCCAAAATATTTGCAATGAGTACAGTTGACCATCCTTTTAGGATCTAACACTATCTTTTCAAAAAAGGTGTTTACCTTCTTGACTTTAAGATTAGTGTTGTATCCTAATCCAACCTTATCATAAAATGCTCTTTGTGAGTTAATGATGTTTTCAAAAATTTTGCTCCCAAGTGTGAACTTGTTTAAAAGTTCATTAGAGTCTTTTAATTCTCTCTTGATTTTCTCATTCTCATTTAAGAGTTTTGAAAAATCATTTTGTAAATTGATGATTTGAGTTGAGAGTTTTTCTTCTTTCACAAGTTTATTACTTATCTTTTCATGTTCAAGTTTCAATTTACAAAAGTTTTTCTTCAAAATCTTGATTTCTTTTGAAATTAGCAAAAAATCTTCCATAAATTCATCAGAAGTAATTTTTAACTCTTGAAAAGTAAAAGATTCAAGACTTACCTCAAGGAGCTCTTCATCTTCAATTGTTTCATCTTCCATAGCCATGAAGCACAAGTTAACCTTTTCTTCTTCTTCTTCGGCTGACTCTTTATCACTTGATGTATCACTTCCACTCCAAGCTGCATATGCTTTGTCTTTCTTCTTGAATTTTATTGATCTCTTTTCCATCTTCTTCTTGTTTTTGAGGTTTGGACAATCGGTTTTAATATGCCCTGGTTTTCTACATTCAAAGCAAATTATTTATCTTTTGTTGTCTTCTCTTTTCTTAATTCTTTCTTTGAAACTTCTCATGAATCTATTCTTGGAAAGAAATTTTTCAAATTTTCTTGATAGCATTGCAATGTCTTCATCTTCACCACTATAAATGCTTTCATTCTTTTCTAGTGTTGTCTTTAAGGCAATTCCTTCCTTTTTCTTTGTTGGTTTTTCCTCGTCTTCTCTTGATGCATCTCTATTTTGAAGTTTTAACTCAAAGGTCATAAGATTACCAACCAAGTCTTCAAGTGTCAAAGAATTTACATTCTTTGATTCTTCAATTGCATCTATCTTGGAATCAAACCTTGCCGGTAGAGATCTCAAAAGTTTGGTAATCAATTCTTTTTTAGCATTGGCTTTATCTAATCCCTTAATATCATTCACAATAGGTGTGAATCTCTTGTACATTTCAACAATCTTCTCATTATTCTTCATTTTGAAGTTTTCAAATTCAGTGAGAAGCATATTGACTTTTGTATCCTTGACTTGATTAGTCCCTTCGCGAGTGACTTTGAGCACATTCCATATCTCTGTTGCTGTTTCACAAGCTGAAACTCTATTAAATTCTGTAGTGTAATACCCTAGAAAAGCCTATTATAATTGAACTATATTATTCTCAGTTTTTGGTTTGGAATCATTGAAATGACTAAAAATCATTTTAGAGACACAATTAGAATGCAAATGAGATACTTTTTCGAAAAACGTCAGTGTCAATAATACTACTGAGAAAATAACAGTCTGGTTGACAGATGAATTTTTGATTCTGATTAGGGGATAAATAATCATGTAAATACATATGTAATTATGGTGAAAAGAAAGAGGTGAAAAATGTTTAGGAACACTGAAAAAGTAAGTAATGGCAAAACCGTAAATATATGAAACTTTAGGGGTATAGTGAAAATTAGACTGTCTGAGTTTCAGAACGGCTCTGAAACTATTTTTATAATAAAGTATAAATAAAAATAAGCTATTGAATCCCTACTTTGAAATTCATATCCTAACAGAATTATCATAATAAATTACAGAAGAAAATGTGGCAAAAGTACGATTTATGGAAAGTTTAAGGACCAAAATGGAATTTTTCATTTTTGACTTAGTATATAAGCCACACTTAAACAATTTTTCTGCATTTTCTTCTTCTTCTTCTCCATTGAGTCAAATCCTTCTCCTCCATTTCTTCATCCATTTTTAAGTTATTTCTTAAAAAAAAAAATCAAAAGGAAACCCTGAATCAACCTTTGTTCTTCCATTTCCCACCAATTTTCCACTTGAAAACTCAAAGCAAATCAAGGTATTTCTTTATAGGAATTGCAGGTACTTCATCCATTTGAGGTAATGAGTTGATTTGTTTAATTTTATGTTTGATTTAGATGTTATAGATGTCAAATAGAATGGGTTTTGTGTTTGATTGCATCAATTGATGCATTTAGTATTTTTTTTTCCCCAATTTTTCAAACCCTAATCTAAGTTGTATGAACTAGCTATTTAATTTTGAGTTAGTTTATGTTAATTAAGCTTAGAATATATTAATTGGAGGTTAATGGATGAATTATTTGTGATTAGTTTGTTGTAGAAAACCAGGATTCACAAAGTTGTCAATTTTGCCTCCTTTGAAGCTTTAGGTGGAAAATCAATTTTCCAAACCAATTTGAAGTGTGAGGTGAGTCTTTTATATAACAAATTATATGCCTAATGTGTTAGAATGTTGATTGGAAGTCTCCTTTTTTTCCCATTGTTGGTCGAACCCTAAAGACTATTCATTTTTTACACCCCAACTCCAATGGTACGATGGTCTTAGGGCAAACGTAGGCTTAAGGCCACCATAAACCCGTAGAACCCTCATATCCTGGATCTCATGCACATTTCACATTTACATCATAAATAATTATCATTTAAAACATTCATTTCTATGATTTAAGAAATTACCATTCATAAATATATATGGTTATCATTAAGGAATTTCCTCTTGTTCCTTACCAGTCAAAAGATACTTCCCACATCACTAAGGAACAAGGTTAACCCAATTATAATAGTTTAGACATCAAATTATTATCATCCTCAATATCTAACTACGGAGCTCTAGAGTATACTCCTAATACATACAGTACCAAAATACAATTCAATAAATATATAAAATCAAAATGATTACAATGGAGACTTCTTGGAGGGATGAATCAAGAAGCTCTGTCTTCTATATTAGCTCCCTCACGAGCTACACTATCACTTGAAATCCACAGAAGAGGAGTGAGCCTTCAACTCAGTAAGATATGAACATGCAATATAAAAGAAATACACCAATCCAAAGGAAAGGTCAATCTAAAGTACATGGTAAGAAAAATATCAAATGATTATGCTTACAAGAATAAAAGTGCTCACAATCGAATAGCACTATCAATTTACATGGTAGAACTACAGAGTGCATCAATAGCCTTGCTACCAATCACAACAAAGCGCATCGGTAGTCCTTGCTACCTTATCGCAAACGCATGCTTGGCCAGGCATACGCCTAGAGCTCATGGTCCCCTCTAGGTGGAATATTGATAAAAACCCTATTAGCTAGGTTCCCAAAGTGCACAATGGACCAATGAATTTACTCTCATTGGGAAGAGCGTTCTATCCATAGGGTCATACGGTTGCAATCTCTCAAGAAACATATTGGTCATAAGACCATCAACATATAACATAAATTCAATCAAGTTAGCGAATAAGTTTCATATGAACTTGATCCAAGGAAAGATGACTAAGTCATTTACAAGATAAATGTAGCAATCACATGAAACAATTACTATTGGTTTGAGAATATCATGGGAACTTTAATTAATAGGTCATTAATACAATGTCATATTTGAGAAGGAAAGGCTTGGACAATTCATTCCAAAGAGACAATATGCATATACAATGTTCATACTTACCTCTATATAAATTTATACTTGTATTCCCCTCAATAGCTTGATCATTCAATAATCTCCTCAAATTCTTGAATTCTCTTCTCCTATAAAAATTTCCCCAAATATTCAAAATTAGGGTTTTCCTTAATCAATAATACATAATATGATTCCTTAAAATTCTAACCATCTTATAGTTTCTATTTTTGATTCCCAACATCCATTTAATTCATCTCTTAAAGAAAAATCTAAATTTAATTTCGAAATTACTGTTCACATCACTATTCATGATAATCCATAAATTCTGATTTCTCCCATATTAATTATAATTAATAGCCTCAAAATGCGTGTAATAAATCCTATAATTAACTATCCTAACTATCAGAATTTATTAATCTATAGAGAAAATGACATTTGAAGAAAATTTACCTTATTTCTCCAAAACTGATTTCCTTGAGAAAATTTGCTTGAAATTGAAGATTGATGCCTTAAAATGTGATAATTTAGTGATTTAATACATAAATTTTGAGTATTAATGCCTTA